>VDFB02322083.1:18459858-18504464 GCA_007258455.2 Sequoia sempervirens | reverse complement strand
CCTCTCTCACACTATCCCACCCTCTCTCACTCTCCCACCCTCCCACACTCTCTCCCACTCCCACACTCTCTCGCCCTCTCTCCCATAAGCATAAATACATACATATAGGCATACATATATGACACACCAGTATACATACATGACACACCAACATACATATACATACAAAGATATGAAAAAAATGGCATTTAACTAAAGGAATAAATAATGCGAGCGCGTTATTTGTTGTTAGAAATGTTCCACGGAGAAGAAAAAGTGAAAACTAGTAAATAACGTGCTCACGTTATAACGCACTCGCGTTATAAACTAGTAAATAACATGCTCATGTTATAATGCGCTCGTGTTATAATGAGAGCACGTTATATTTTTCTTTGGGAATCCCCGAGCCTTGGCTTTTCTATTTGCCTTGGAATACTAACCCAAAGGTTTGGAGGGCATTCCCAACCACCCAAGACATGTTTTTTGAAAATTCTACAATTTTTCACATAATCGAGTTCATGCTCACCGTCAGGATTGCATTTGGTTTAATATCGACAAAATCGAATACATGGGTAATGTTAAGTTCTCTCTTAGCTTTCCAACGATATAATTTTTTTCACTTTCTGACAATGTGAGGGCTTTCATCCATAATTTTTTTGTTTGTATGTCTATTTTTTTTCCAAAAAGCAGTGTTTGGTTTTTTTTTCGTTATAAATTAATCATTCATCAAAATTTCAAATAAATTACATTTTTAGAAACTAGACTCTATTCTACAAATTTTAAAAATAAATTTAAAAAAAATCTATTACTTTCCAAAATTTGTAGGGGAGCACGGCCAAAATTTTGCTTTTTAGGAAGTTCCCACTTAGAAAATTAGTAAAAAATAAAATATTTATTAAAAAATTATCAGAAAAATTGTGCACCAACTAGATACTATTAGCTAACTTCTGACCATAGTGATTTTAAAATACTAAAAAAAAGGTCACCGTGCTCAGGTCGTACAAGAGTTGCTATGTTATGTTTTTCTGACAAAAACATCACCAATTTGTGTACATCCCTTTGTTGAACCCCTTAATCTCAACCATTTTCAAAATAAATTATTAGTTTAGAAAGTAGACTCAGAGCACTTCGATCCTTGTTTTTGTTCCATCTCAAAATTTTGAGTGTAACTATCCTCAATTTCACGTCCAAGGTCAGCATTTCCTGATTTCAGAAAAAAAGTGGCCACTTAAGCCCCCTTTTTGGGAACCATCTTGGAGCACTTAACCAGGTATTCATCACATTTTAGGATAGCAATTAAGAGTTTGTAGGAAACATTGGGAGATTTTTTAGACCATTATGACTTTCATTCCTTGCAGCAGATGATTGAGGTTAGGTTCAAATTTAATGGTTTATGTTTTTTATCAAAAAAGAGGTTAAAAGGGACACAAGTCAATCAACAATAATTGCTAAAGGGTAAATTAGACCCAGTTGTTAATACATTAATTTTGATCAAGATTATCCCAATTCCTTGTATCATCTAATTTCTTTATTCAAAATCACTTTTCAACATCTTTCTATATCAGCTAAGAGGTAGGAATGCATACAAATAAGGAGGTATGACTTTGTATGGGTTTGATTTCTTGGGAATTTATTGGAAAGGATAGGAGGGGTGACGTGGGGAAGGACATGTAAGACAATTTCCTATTGCACCATTAAAGTAGTATGGTGCCCCTCTATTCCAATCAACTACCTCATGTTGAAGAGGTAGAGTAGATGCATGGAGGAAAAAGGGTTTGTTTTTGTGGTTCTATTAAGCTACAGTTTTTGCAATGGTAATAGGAGAAGGACAATAGGAAATGTGTGGAATTTGGCTTTACACCTATTAATTGTACTTTCTTGAAAATTTTAAAAGCCCTTTCAAAAAATCTATTTTGTGCATACCCTACAATGATTGCATTCCATGAGACCACATTTCTTTGGGGAAATTTTTCAAACGACTTGGGTGCCTTATCCATACGTCCACATTTTGCATACATATCTAGCAGAGCAATTGCAACTACAAAATCTAACAAAATAACTCCATCCCTTATGCTTTGATGGATGTCCATATCATGTTCCAAAGCTCCCATTTTGATGCAAGAAGAGTGGATGCTAGAAAAGGTTGTGGAGTCTAATGTTACACTTTCCAAGTGCACACATAAAAACATAATTTGTGTGAAATCTTGAGGCAAGTCACCTGCCATAGTTTTAGATATTTTCTGTTTTTGGAATCTATACACGACCCAATCATTTTCAATGTGTTATATTTCCTTGAAAAATAATTATGTTATTATCTATTAAATAAATGGAAAATGTTGGTCCTACAGTTTTGTCTATGGCTATAAGTTTAGATCTACTTTGTGTTTATTATAAAATTCTTCAAAATATCAAGTAAAATACCATTGCTAGTTCAAACATTTTAACCCATTCACCAAAGTAGTTTTTAGTTTTTATAAATCCCATACAAACTAAGAACACTAATTTATTTTGATCTAAATTCTTGAAAAAATTAGGTCATCAACATTAATGAGAAATGAGGAAAGCAACTTACCTGAATTATGCCTTTGAATTGTTCTCTGCATTCTAGTTTAGGTGTTCCTTTTTCCCATTTTATTATTTTATTATTCACAACCATAGATAGTTACTTGCAACCTTAATAATATATTCAAGTCTGCTCCATAATCTCTACTAACAATTCTCCTTCAATTGCAATAATCAATTGCAAGTACTCTATTTATCTACCATAGCATAAAACTGAACAGGTACGGTTGTCTTTCAAAAAATAATCTTCCTCTGACTAATGATTTGCCACATGTGACTCTTCAAATCTAGAGAATTGTGAGGTCCACCCCTATGATACATCTAGTACTTGGATTATTTTGATTTTGGTTATTTTCCATGCATATTGATATGATTGATGATAGGATTTTTAGACATTTAAAGTTCATATGATGATTTGATTTTGAATATGCTACATGCTTAGTTAGTTGACTATGATGATTGGTATAATTCTATGTTGGGTATTGAGTTTATTTTTAATTTGAATCTTGAAACTTAATTATGAATAAATGAAATATGTGGTGTGAATGAATCATGTTGTAATTTGAGGAGTATGAAAATTAAGGTTAATAAAATGGGATAAGATAGGTGATTAATGAATTTTCAATTATGTGATGAGATCTTTATGCTATGTGAATTATGAAACTTGTGTGAATGTAATTGTGTGATTCAATTATTTTGATTAATATATATATATATATATGATTTACTCAAATGGATTAATGTGTGCATCGAGTGTGCAGGTACATCTTCCATGGCTAAATGGAATTGGAAGCAACCCTTGGGAACCCTAAGTAATTTAACCAATGAAACCAAACTATAGTCCATTTCGAGGAACTATAGTTTCATTCTGTGAAGTATTTTATTCATGATGTAAAGTGTAAATGTTAGTAAATTGATTTTTATTGCTATGTTAGTCCATCTAGGAGGTGAGTTGTCCATCCAAGTGAACAAACTCGGATTTGAACTTTTAGGCACTTTTTGGGGATTGAAAAGTGATATTTTTGTGTTTTAATGGGTTTAAGGTCCCTAGGGAAGGTACCTATGGGTTAGGTACCTTTTTAGCTCAAAATCTTGGGTCAATCTCAAGATTGAGCACTCTTTTTGAGGCCTTTAAGAGCTTTGACGAAAATAAGGTTTTGGGAAGTGGGATGGGGACTAATTTCTTTCCATTCCCACTTCTCCAAATTGCCTTGGAAGGCTCCCAAGATATCACACATGTGTGAGCACACATGGGTGAGTGTTCTTGGGAGAGTGAATGGGAGGTTGAAAAATGTCAGCTCCCTATTCAAAGGAATTCAAACTTGAGTTCCTATAAAACAAACTAAAAAACAAGCGTTATGGGGGATTTTTTTGAATTCTTGATTTTGGTTGAATTTTGGGGGGTTCAGGAGATTGAAGAAAAAGCTTGGAAGAAGAGGAGTTGTGTGGATCCTCATCCCATCTTCCCCTAAGCTTGGATTGGAGGTAGGTTTACAATTCTACTCTTATTTCTCTATGTTTTAATAAGATAAGATTGTATGTTTGTTTTAAAATACTTTTGGTGTTTGTTTTCTTGTGTTGTTGAATGTGTATTATGTGATGGGAAAATGGTTGTATAGGGATAGGCTCACCCAAAATTTGGGTAGAGCATCCCTCATTGGGGATGGTATGGAGTAGGAACCTCCATGGGGATGTTAAGTTCCTCCTTAAAATGAGAGGCTTAAAAAGGGTATGAGTACCCATATGCAAATTATGAGATGGTAGAAATGGTTTTGGTGGTATGGGTCTTTCGTGAAAGAGGAGTTATGGTGGAAGAGTTGTATGTGAAGAGATGAAAGTATGATAATGGTTTTATTCTTGTTGTTCTCTTTTGAGTCCCCATATGGAGTGCATTGTCCACCCTCCATTCCTTATGTTGGATTTGTAATGAATCTGTAAGTTATGTGATAAACCCATTAGGAGGGAGTGAAATTTGTTGTATGTTTCATGTTTGTTTATATGGATTGTTGTAATGGTCTTTGTGTATACCCAGTTCCCTTGGTTTCCTCCTAGCTTGGGGGTGGTTTGTGAGAAAACCTATGGTTGGGAGGTGAGCACTACCTTGGCTATGGATAATATGTTTGTGTTTTGTGTAGGTTTGAGAAAGTTATGAAGACACTTCAAGTTTTGGGAGGCTCACCTATTGTTTCTTATCATTATATCTATGAGATGATGATAAACTCACAAAAATATAACTACCTATATTGGTAGAGATGGGATAAAAGTGTATATGTATGGAAGTGGTGTATATTTTGTATGAGCTTGTAACTCTATATGTGGGATTGAAACTATTACTTGTTAAATGCATTTTTCATTATTCTTTTGCTTAAGAAAATATATGTGTTTCATTTTAAAAGAATGAATGTGAGAACTGAAAATAAAATTCCTACCTTTGTATTCATTTGTTTAAGGAAGGATAATATATATTCTATTGTAATCACATAAGTGTATAGTTATAGTTTCCATGTTGTTGAATGGAATAGGTACATCCTTTATTTTCTAAGAATATCTATGCTTACATGGTAAGAAAAATATAGTGGGTATTCTAAGTTTAAATATTGCATTATACTATCCTATGAAAAGAAATATGGCATAAATGTATATATCTATGAATGTGTATTTGAATTCTTGTATACACTTAGTATGACTGAATGAAGTATCAATTAAAGCATTAATTTATAAGAAAAATAAAAGATAATATAGGGTGAAATGATTAGGCTCTATTATTTATGTAAGAAAGGGAGGTCCTACAACAACAATCAACACAAAAACAACAATCTTCAAATTACAAATCTCAAAACTCTTCACTTTTCACCAAATTAGCCTATATCCTTGTAGCACTGGGAACCCACTCAATCGGGTGTAACTACACAATGACCTTCTTTCTGACCAAGACCCAAACCTTTTCAAGGACCCTTTTCAGTGATTAAGAACATATCAACAAACCACTACTGGTTACTTTGAAGCAACTTCACCAAATCAGGCTTTTCACACCTTTTAGGGCTCAAATTAGCCCTCTTTTACAAAGAGACTTATCGCTAAACTTTATAAAACTCTCTAAAACCTTGGGGAAGCAATTACCACATGTCAAAACCCAAGAATCCACAACTAGTTCTCAAAATTTCACTCAACCTAGTGCCAAACTCATAAACCCTCACTTTTCTCCTAAAATCTAGGGTTTTATTGAAACTCACACATCCAACCTTCAAACTATCCAACCAATACCTCAATAAGGACCAATACTATCTACACAAACTCAATCCACCAAGAAATACCACTTCCCCAACTCAATTCACATTTTACCAACACTAAACTACACTTTTCACATGGAAAACTTAACTTTCAAACTTAGGGCATCATACCCATTGCACTTACCGAACTCCCCTGCACGAAAAAAAATTGAAAACATCTATTTCCTATTGATACAAACCCATTCCACCAATCACAGTAGTCACAGGGGGTGGAATGGGTGTAATTCACATTTTAGATGACCTTCAAACCCCAAAAGTAGGGTTAACAGAGCAGGTTAAGAAAAATAGAGATTAAATGCTTCCAATTTAATGTTTTCCCCTCAAAAAAAATAAAATTGCAAGATAATACATATTTTTAAGAGTTTTCAACAATTACCAAGCATGGCACCTTTGTACGGTATCATACAAGTGCTAGAAAAATAAAGAAAATAGAAAAATCTGATAAAAACAAAGTTTATAATTGATGTTTCTTTTTTAAATCTCCAAAAGTACAAGTACATTTATGTATCCAACCTTTATAGACCTCATACAACCAAAATCAGCCACCATGCCTACCAAAAACTGATTTTTAGACTTCTTGACCGTTCGCATCCCTTACATTGTGCAATTTTTGCATTTTTTTAGCAACCTTACAACCTTTTAAGCAATTTTCAATATTTTTCAATCTAAACATACTAATAACCTAGAAACCATAAAAAATAACTAATTACAATGACAAATGGTCTTCAAGACCTTATTTTATTCCAAATATACCAAAATCTAAAGCCTAGACTATAACTTCAAAAATTGACATGTTTTCAACAATGGTGCCCCTGTACCATACACCCCAACTTGCAACTTTTCCAAGTCATTTGGAAAGTTTGATGCTAATTTACCATCATTGCACTTTGCATTCCTTTGATCATCTGAAACTCCTCCATTAGGTTCAACTTTCTCTTGCTCTTTATTGTCCTTGTCATCCTTGCATTCAACTTCACTTGAAACATGCTCTAACTGTTCACTGTGCACTGTGGGGTGTCTCTCATTTTTTCCATCTTCAATTGTTGATGTCTCACCTTCTTTCTCACCTGTACTCTTACCTCCATAAACTTTCATCACTTCCTTCTCAATCTTTTTCTTATACCACTATCCACTAACTCTCTTATCTGTACTTTTATCTCTGTCAGCAGTACCATTACACCTTACAAACTGTGTCAGACCTATAATCAGTACACCCTCAATCAACTATTACTTTGCATACCTTATTTTTACATCTACAGATTCTCCTGAATAAGGATCTTATAATTTTCTCTTTCTCCTTGGAGGTCTTCAACATTTGTCTTTTCATCATCAACATCTCACCTACTTTAGGAGTAGCATGAAGAGTAGTGGGGTTTGAACTTTCAGCCTCATCGTCTTGAACAATTTGTGCTTTTCTTTCATTCTTCTTTTCTCCTCCACTTGAAGTTGATCCAAGCTTCTCTGGACATTTGTAGAAAGGGTTACCAAACTCACCACACTTGCAACACTTTCCTACAAACTCATTGTAATCTCTTCTTGTCCTAAAACTTGTTCTTCCACCTCTCCATCCTCCTCTTGATTCAGGTGCTTTTTCTCTACTTTTATCAACATCTTCATGATCTTCTTTGAATTGTCTTGTGCCTCTTCCTCTATTCGTGTTACCTCTACCCCTTCCTTTTCTTTCTTGTCTTCTCTTCATTCTAACTTTTTCCCTTACTGCAATTTGGAAACATTCTTCTATTGTCTTAGGAGGATTCAAACTAATTTCATCTCTTATGTTCAGTCTTAAATCACTCAAATACCTAGCCACTCTTTCAACCTCATCTTCATTATGGCCTTCCCTAATGCATAACCTATGAAATTCCTTAGTATATGACATTACATCCAACTCCCTTTGCTTCAAATCTTGCAATTTCATAAAATTTTGTATGGCATAATCTGTTGGTAAAAACTGAGCCTTTACTTTTGCGACCATCCTATCCCAAGAGCTTATTTCATACTTACCTTTATTGACCCTATCTTCTTGAAAAAAATTCCACCATGTGAGGGTTGGACCCTTCAATTTTTTCTTTGCATATTTAACCTTCTTACTATTCTCTATGTCTTCAAACTCAAAAAAGTTATCTAAGGCATCAATCCAAGCCAAAACCTCTTCACTATCCATCATACCTCTGTACATTGGCACTTCAACCTTCATTTTTGGAGTGTTGTCACCTCTTACTACCTTTAGCATCTTTATCATTCTCCTTTCATCATGGTCTAAGTCATCTTCATCATTTTGGATTCTAACTAGAGGTTTTCCTTCTTCCCCTTTATCTTCTTTATCACTCTGGTCTTCATTCACCATTCCTCTTCTCTGGTTCTTCTTCAGAGCTGCTATCCTTGCTAAGGTAGCTTCATGATACTCTTTGTAGATCCTTTCCTTCTAAAACAACCGCTCTTTCAATTCCTTTATCTCCTTTGTAATTGTACTGGCCTTTTGAGGCATCCTTACAATCTTGCCTCTTCATCTTCCAATCACATATTGCAACTTTCTTCTTCGAGGAACTAATTCTTTGCTCCGATACCACTTTGATGTAAGCAGGGGAGATCTTGCAACAACAATCAACACAAAAACAAAAATCTTCAAATTACAAATCTCAAAACTCTTCACTTTTCACCAAATCAACCTATATCCTTGTAGCACTGGAAACCCACTCAATCAGGTGTAACTACATAATGACCTTTTAAAGGAACCTTTTCAGTGGTCAAGAACATATCAACAAACCACTACTGGTTACTTTGAATCAACTTCACCAAATCATTCTTTTCATGCCTTTTAGGGCTCAAATTAGCCCTATTTTACAAAGAGACTTATCTCTAAACTTTAGAAAACTCTCTAAAACCTTGGGGAAGCAATTCACACATGTCAAAACCCAAGAATCCACAACTAGTTCTCATAATTTCACTCAACCTAGTGCCAAACTCATAAACCCTCACTTCTCTCCTAAAATCTAGGGTTTTATTGAAACTCACACTTCCAGCCTTCAAACTATCTAGCCAATACCTCAATCAGGACCAATACTATCTACACAAACTCAATCCACCAAGAAATCCCCCTGCCCCAACTCAATTCACATTTTACCAACACTAAACTACACTTTTCACATGGAAAACTCAACTTTCCAACTTAGGGCTTCATGCTCAATGCACTTACCGAACTCCCCTGCACCAAAAAAACTTGAAAACATCTATTTCCTATTGATACATACCCATTCCACCAATCACAGTAGTCATAGGGGGTGGAATGGGTGTAATTTACATTTTAGATGACCTTCAAACCCCAAAAGCAGGGTTAACAGAGCAAGTTAAGAAAAACATATATTAAATGCTTCCAATTTAATGTTTTCCCCTCAAACCAAATGCAATTGCAAGATAATACATAGTTTTAAGATTTTTCAACAATTCCCAAGCATCTTGCCTCTATATGATACCGTACAAGTGCTGGAAAAACAAAGAAAACAAAAAAAAATGATAAAAACAAAGTTTCTAATTGATGTTTCTTATTCAAATCTCTAAAAGTATGAGTACATTGATGTATCCAGCCTTTATAGGTTCCCTACAACCAAAATCAACTACCATACCCACCAAAAACTAATTTTTAGACTTCTTGACCGTTGGCATCCCTTATATTGTGCAATTTTTACATTTTTTTTACCAACTTTACAACCTTTTAAGCAATTTTCAATATTTTGCAATCTAAACATTCTAATCACATAGACACCATTAGAAATGACTAATTACAATGAAAAATGGTCTTTAAGACCTTATTTTATGCCAAATATACCAAAATCTAAAGCCTAGACAAATAACTTCAAAAATTGACAACTTTTTAACAATGGTGCCCCTGCACCAATGATTCTGTAATACAAAGGGGTACTATGCCCCACATATTCCTTTAGTTTCTTTTTCCTAAATGTAACAGGAATAAATATGATAGAGTTACTATGTGCCACAATAAAATCTTGAAATATTTCACTTGAATATCCTTGTGAAGTAAATAAAAGAAGAATATACTAGTCTTTTATAGATTTAGGTGTTACTATGTATATCAAAAAAGGAAGAAGAGGAGTTTCATATCATAACACACCATAATTTATAGAAGATTGTAGTGCTATTCATAATTCTGTAGTAAGAAAGTTTATCTACTAGTTTCTTTCATAGGAGAAATTTATAAACAAATTTAACGTCACATATTCAGTAGTACACTTGAAGAACACCATAGAATGAGTTGCTACCTATAGGTTGCACTGTTGAGATTTTCCTTTCCATTGTGGGTGCCACCCATCATGGGTAAAGACGCCAATGTACTCAAGGTCCTCAACTCAACCAGTTCCTACAACAAGATAAAAATAACAAATAGATCTTACAGACTAGAGGCTATATTGTAGTGCTATTATTTACATCGACCTACTCGCTTATACTAGATATAAAGCCAACGCAGGGTTTTCCTCTTATGTGTCTTGTCTGCAGAAACTAAGTAGTGGATAACATATGGTGATGGGGGAGCACGGGATTGGCATAAATCCTAGGAGTTGATTGTCTACCACAATAGTAGTTGCACCCTTATCACCTCTTCTGATAGGCTACCTTCATGTGTTCTTCCACACCTATGACCTGGTCTATGAGAAGCTATTTCAATCTACCAAGGGCTACTGATAGTGAGAGCAAGTTTATTACCAAACCTGATTTACATAGCCATAGTTTGGACGTCCTCTCTTAGTGCATACAATTCTAGTAATTTAACCAAGTAACATTGTGGGCTCCTGCCTCTACGCACTTGGAAAACCTCTATTCCAGTTGCATGACCCACGTGCTTCAAAATAGCCACATATGAAAATAGGGACAATAGTATTAATGATCATGACATAGATATTGCCAACCTTAATTCTCAACATATATTAAAAAAAAAGAATAAAAAAAGAAAATATTAGTATTAGTGATAACAAGGAGCAAAGAGGTTAGCTTTAGTTCAGCGTGAGATTCTCCTTGCATCCCAAGCTTGGTAGTAGGAGCTGATCGATTTACCTATGTCCACATTCCAAACTAGCACTCTCATTAGTGAAATCAGGCTCCTTCATATTCTATTCTCTACCACGTTACCTTTCCCTTACAAGGATATATTGTTGAGCATTGGTCATGGGACACCATTCATAATTGAGCTAGGATTGACTCTGGAGGCACTGATTGGCTACCATTTGAAGTCTCAGTTTGAAATATTGAAAAGCACTTCCTCCCTTGGTATTTATGCCATAGATCACAGTATATAAAGTTAATGTGATGCTAGGACAACATACAGACTGCAGTGTATCTTCTTGATGTTTCCTGATCTATTCAACTCTCTATCTCGCCCATTGATCAATGCATATAGATCCATTAAGAAGGCATGGGTAATCTTTTCAAAATTGCAGATTTGGTGCACTTTGTACAAGAAAAATAGTGGCTCATGCAAACTATGGGCACTTGAGTTAATTCGACACTTTATCCAGTGTCAGGTCACAGCTGTCTTATAATATAAAGTAATATAAAAACTGAGAAAAACATCTGACCTTTCACTGGGACATCATTGGCAAAATCTGGACATGACAATTTCCCAATTGGTTAGGGAAAAATCTTGATAATGTCATCTATATGTTTGGGTGCTTAGAGTAGTGTGGAGGCAAATAGGAGAGAAAGCCAACGTTATTTTTTTTTACGCTAATGTTGGTACCAAAATTTAGGTATATATCATAGCAATAACAAGTGACACAAGCGTCAAGTTCCTGCCGAGAGGTAAAAGGCATGCAGCTATGAGTTAGAAAAAGTTTTTAGATAGTAGATAGGAATAAAAATGTATTTAAAATAGCTAGAAAAGTTTGAAGCAATTTTTGAGACATATATGCATACATGTATCCACGTGAACACAATGCATGGAAGAGTGAGATGCATAGTCGGCATGTGAACGAGTCTTAAAGCAGGAGGAGACTCAGCTCGCATTTACAGTATTAAATGAAAGGAAACAGGAGAAATAAACTATTTATGACCAGTGCAATGTTTTTTTTTTTTGAAAACCTTTTGATCGGAAAATTCATTAGTCATTTTAAATGGAACAAAGTTTTGATGTAGAGATATTTCTGAAGCATCAAATATCATTTGCAACTATTTACAAAAAACATGTGTGCGGGCAAAAAAGGAAAATGCATTATTTACATGACCCATATTTATATGCATGGAGAAACAAAGTTTACCATATTTCTTTTTTTTGCTTGTATGTCTATTTATGAATAAAATTATGTTTAGTGTACTGTTGTAAAACACATGCTATGTTAATTAATACAATTGAGTTATTTTAGTTTATCATATCACAATATGCAAGTGCTAATAGAAACAATAGTCTAAGGTGGAAGATTGATAGGGGTAGCTCATTTGAGTATGAACTTTTGTAAGATTAATCAATATTTTTTTTAATGTAGTATGAAGGTTAGTATTATATAAAGCTATTGATTTTATTATAAATAAGATTTAAATCATGTCTATGTAATATAATAAGATATTTTTGTGTATAGAACAATGTAATTATATTACAATAAATTGTTAGATGAATGACTAGAAAGCTATTGATTTTATTATAAATAAGATTATAATGTTGTTTATGTTATATGAATAAAAATTTGTGTTTATATAATAAACAATAAGTAATTTGCAAAAATATAATAAAGAACCTTACTACCCAAGATTAAATTTGTGTATATATAAAATAAAATGTAATAATTTAACTTATTAAAATGTAATAAGTGGAATAAATATTACGATAAATTCTTAGATGAAACAGTACAAAGGTATTGATTTTATTATAAATTAGATTTGAATGTTGTTAATGTAATACGAATGAATATTTTTTTGTGTATATATTTTAAACAAAAAATAATTTGAAAAGATATAAAGAATCTTATTAGGTAAGATAAAATGTAGGTACAGTAAAATAATTTACATGTTTGTAGCACTTTGCATCCAAATTATTGAGAGAGAAACATTTGTAACAATGCTTGAAGCATTTTAGTATAGATGGATGCATGTATACATGTATCGATGTGCACATAATGCATAGAAGAGTGAAAAGAATCCTTGGCACTTGAGCAAGCCTGAAAGCGTGATGAGACTGAAGTTGCATTTGCAATATTAAATGAAAGAAAACAAGAGAAATAAACTAGTTAGTATGAATGCATATATGAAAGGAAAGCATTAAAATATGGATCCATGTAAAGACATATGCATGCATGGATGTGTACATGTGTCCATGTAAGTTGGTATGTTAAGAAGAATCTATATATGCCTGCGTCCATAAAGTTAGAAATGTTAGAAACAATTTGCATCTTAAACAGGAACAAAAAAAACATTATTGACTGAAACAAAGCAACAATACATTAGTGTTTGTGGAACAAGTGTATAAAGTATATCTAACAATGCATTTGGATGCATGGAAACATGTAAATATTTGTGAAATCTGAATATACATTATAGCCTTTGAGGAATTGTCATATGTGCTTTTAGGAATCTGTAAGAAACAGGATTTAGAAAAGACGGTTTGAAAAGAACTCTTGAATACAACTGTATTTTAACAATGAGACTCAATTTGCATTTGCAGTATTAAATGAAAGAAAACAGGGAAAATTAATTATTTATTAGCAATCCATATATCGAAGGAATGCATAAATGTATGGATGAAGGCAAACATTTATGCATCCATCTATGTGTACATGTGTCCATGTAAGTTGGTAAGTAAACAAGAATCTATAAATGCCTATGTGCACAAAGCTAGGAAATGTCAGAAACAATTTGCATTTGAAAGATATAAAAAAACATTTATGATCGAAACAAAAGAATAATACATTATTGTTTTTTGACGAAGTGTATTAAGGATATCCAATGATGCATTTGAATGCATGGATACATGTATATATTTATGAAATCTGATTATACATTTTAGCCTGCAAGAAACTGTGATATGTGCTCTTAGTTATTTGCAATAAATAGGATTTAGAAAAAAAATGTTTTGAAAGGAAGTATTGAATACAACTCTATGTTATGATAGTTATTTTCAAAGCCCTCAGTGTTTAATTGCATAACCTTGATATTTTCTTCATTTTTTCCTTTGGTATGGTGTGAATTTTGTTCTAATGGATGAAGGTATATTTGAGCTATAGATAGATAAAGATATGTAAGGGTGGTAAAGAAGAATGAGCAATGTAAGTGCAACAAAGAGAAGGAATTGAGAGAATGATGAGATGCAAGTAAGGTATATGAATGCTTTATGGAAAGTATTAGATATGGGAAGCAAGGATATTTGAAACTGGATGTGAGAATGAATTGAATGTAAATGATATGAATTTATCATTTTTGAGTTTAACGCTTAAAATTAAATGGAAGATATAAAAATTTGAATGAGTGAGCTGGATTGAGAGAAAAAAGGAATGCAAGTCATTAGTGTGATGCAAGAGAAGCATATAAATGGATTTTGAAATGTATTTGATTTGAGAAGAAACGATGTGGATGGGTGGAAATGGAAATGAGTGGATTCAATAGGGTATGAAGTGAACTTTTGTTCCAAGAAAGGGTGGAATAATGTCTATTTTGTTATTGGTTATGCTTTTTAAAATCATCATAGGGCTGAGTGTCTCAATACAAATACAAAAGAAAGACTGATGTCCCATTTCTCAGTCTCCTTCGGACTAAACAAAGTTCCAAGATCCTTGAGCTTCCTCGAAATGTGACAAGAGAAGAATAGATATAAAAATATAATGATATTTAAGGATACAAGAGTCAAAAGAGAAACACCAATGAATACTAGTACCTTTACATGGGTGCATGTTTACATTTGCAGTAACAAATTTCCTTTATGATCTTATCCAGGAAGCAAAAATGTATTATTATTTTGTTTCAAGTATTGAATGCAAATAATCTTAAACATTTGTAACAATGCTTGAGGCATCTATGTATACATGCATGCATGTATACATGTATCCATGTGCACACAATGCAAAGAAGAGTGAAAAGCATACATGACATGTGAACGAGAAATTTGAATGGAAAACACTAAAATCAAGTAGAAATACAAATCTGTCAAAGCACATTGAGGCTCAAGTAGCATTTGCAGTAGTAAGCGAAAGGAAAACAGGGAAAACAAACTATATATCAGCAATGCATATATCAAAGGAATGCATAAATATATGGAGCCATGTAAACATTTATGTATGCATGGATGTATAGATGTGTCCATGTAATTTGGTACATAAAGAACAATCTATAAATGCATGTGTGCATAAAGCGAGAAATGTCAGGAACAATTTGCATTTGAAACATATACAATATTGTTTTTTGAACAAGTGTATAAAGGATACCTAATGATGCATTTGAATGCATGGAAACATGTAAATATTTGTTAAATCTGATTACACATTATAAGCTTGAAGAAACTATTATACGCGTTTTTAGGGATCTGTAATAAACAAGGTATAGAAAACATATTTTGAAAATAACTCTTGAATACAACTCTATGTTATGAGTGTTATTTTTGAAGCCCTCAGTGTTTATTTGCATAACCTTGATATTTTCTTCATCTTTTTCTTTGTTTGGTATGGTGTGAATTTTGTTGTGATGGATGAAGGTATATTTGAGGTGTAGATAGATAAAGATATGTGAGTGTTAAAAAAGAAGAATGAGTTATGCGAGTGGAACAAAGAGAGCGAATTGAGAGAATGGTGAGATGCAAATAAGGTGTATGAATAAGTTATGAAAAGTATTTGACATGGGAGGAAAGGATATGGGATGGTGGATATGAGAATGAATGGGAATGTAAATGGTATGAATTTATCATTCGTAAGTTATATGCTTACAATTAAATGCAAGAAATGAAAATTTCAATGAGAGAGGTGGGTTTAATGAAAAAAGGAACGCAACACATTGGTATGATGCAACACAAGAAAATAAATGGATTTTGAAATGTATTTGACTTGAGAAGAAAGGACTTGGAAGGGTGGAAATGGAAATGAATGGAATCAATAGGGTATGAAGTGATTATTTCTTGCAACAAGGGGTGGAAGAATGTCTAGTTTGGTATTGGTTATGCTTTTAAAAATCATCATAGGGCTCAGTCCATCAATATAAACGCAGAAAAAAGACCCATGTTGCATTTCTCACTCTCCTTCGTACTAAACAAGGTACTGAGATCCCTGAGCTTCCTCGAAATGCGACAATAGAAGAGTGGATATAAAAATATAATGATCTTTATGGATAGAAGAGTCAAAACAGAAGACAAAGTGGAAGTTCTTATGCATATACTATGAAAAAAAAAATATAGGTCATAAAACTGAGAACATGCAAATGCTGATGCAGTGGGGAACATTAAATACATGGAGAGAGAAACACGTAGAGCTATTCACAGATATATGCATGGATGCATCAATAGACACATGTATACACAAAAAATAGAACTACGTGGAGAGATGGAGATATGAACATATGCATACATGGATGTATGCATATTTACATATAGGTACAAATGCATATGGTACATGGAAGGATGTATTCATATACACATATAAATATGGATGAAGGCATATATGCATATATGCATGTATGGACAATATGCATAAATGTATGTCAACATATAACTTTTAATTTTGTTATATTGGAAAACTAGCACTATTCTGATAAATCAATATTGGAAAATTAGCATTTAGTTGTTTCTATTTATCAGAATAGCTTTATAAATTATTGTTGTTATTGAAAATCAGTGAAATGTGATAGCATAGATTGATTAAATAAATTTAAGCAAAGGCATAGTTTATAAAATTGGCGAGTAGAGATACGTAATCCATGAGTGCAAATTAAATGCATTGAAATATCAAGAAAATGTGAACACATGGAGAGGTCAAAATAATTGAAGCAAGTGCATTAAATGGAATGTGGTTGGTGGGGAGGGCGCTGGAATTGCTTGGCGGCCATGGGTGACTAGGATACTTTGGCCATTAGGGTCCATTTGGCCAAAGACAAAGACAAATACATGGGTGCATGAGTCTATACATGCATATATACATGTATCCATCCAAAATATTGATAGATACATATGTAGATGGATGTGTGTATGCAATTCATAGGTGCATGTATGCATAAATCAATGTATACATGCACCCATAGTTACAATCATACATATATAGACAGATGCATGCATAGATGGAAAGATGTGCATAAATCGATATATGCATGGCTGCATCTATGGATACATAGATACATAATGAAATGGACAAAAAGACACATTTATATATGCATTTATTTTGGGAGTTTGATTCTGAATCCATATGCATACTTTGATTAAAACTAGTGGTTGAAGGTACATAATTCATTCAGACAAAATTAATGCATTGAATGGCATCTGACTAAAGGAGAGACTGTTTGGAGTGCTAATCAGTCTTTGAATATATAACAATTAAAAGAGATAAGTAAGTATAAGTATCCTTGGCGACATTTCACATTTTGACCTTTCAATCAAAGTCAATGAACAAAGTAGCAGTCAGACCTAAAGAAAGTTCGAGGACTGTGCCGATAGAAAACCATATTTTGGACAATGGCTAGACAATCTGTTGAAATTTCTTTAGAAACTTTGAAGCAAATGCATTTTTGCTTCTGTTTACTTTCACTGTACATCTTAAATGGAAGTCGGGTTTTTCATTGGTGCAATGTATTTGTATACTTTAATTGTAAAATCATAGTTTAGATCATTTTAAGTGTTATCAATTCAAATCTTTCCTTGAAATATGAAGTATTCATCTGAGTCTTGGAGGGAATGCACAACTGTCCTATAAAGAGAGATTTGGAACCAATGAGCAGTCATATATACATGGGTACATGAGTCCATAGATGCATATATACATGTATCCATGCAAGTTATCAATAGATGCATAAATACATGGATGTGTGTACGCAATTCATAGGTGCATATATACATAAATCGAGGTATACATGTGCCCATAGATACAGCCATACATCTATAGACAGATGCATAAAGAGAAGAAAAGATATATGCATAAATCGATATATGCATGATTGCATCTATGGATACATAGATACATTATGAAATGAAGAAAAAGACACATTTATATATGCATTTATTTTGAGAGTTTGATTCTGAATCCATATGCATACTTTGATTAAAACTAGTGGCTGAAAGTACATAATTCATTGATACAAAATTAATGCATTGAATTGCATCTGACTAAAGGGGAGGCTGTTTGGATTGCTAATTAGTCTTTGAATATATAACAATTAAAAGAGATAAATAAGTATAATTATCCTTGGGAACATTTCACATTTTGACCTTTCAATCAAAATGAATTAACAAAGTAGCAGTCAGACCTAAAGAAGGTTCAAGGACTATGCTGATAGAAAACCATATTTTGGACAATGGCTAGACAATCTGTTGAAATTGCTTTTAAAAACTTTGAAGCAAATGCATTTTTCGTTCTGTTTATTTTCATTGTACATGTTAAATGGAAGTTGGGTTTCGCATTGCTGCAATGCATTTGGATACTTTGATTATAAAATCATAGTTTAGATCATTTTTAGTGTTATCCAATTGAATCTTTCCTTGAAATACCAAGGATTCATCTGAGTCTTGGAGGCAATGCACAACTGTGCTATAAAGAGAGCTTTGGAACCAATGAGCAAGTGAAGGACAATTTTTTTTAGCTGGCATTGCCAATTTCACTGTGTGCTTTATACCTCTAAAGTTAGAGAAAACTGACGAAAGAAACTATTTATTGCCTCAAGTAACTCGTTTCTGCTTCTGGATAATGTAATTATTGTCCTCATAGGCACACATGCAAAGTATGGAACCATATAGAAAGCAAGTGAACTCTTTAATAATCCCATGAAACATAGTCTTTGTATGCATTCATGTATACAGGTTTGCATGTATATATGTGTACATGTAATTATGTATATATGTTAGACAGTATGTATTTGTGCATAGGTGCATAAGGATGGTATGTATCTTTAGATTTTAGATTGCATAGGTAACATGTAGTTCATAGTCATCTAGTTAGAGTAATATGATCACTTTGTGCATATTGGTATTTAATTCTGGAAGTTGATGTTTCCAAAGTTGTTTTTTTTTAATTTGGAAAGTGGTATTTAGTTGTTCTCTTGATTGTGTCTCAAAGTCAATGCATTAAACAGAATGTGGATTTATCATGTAATATAGATTTAAGTGACTAGAGATGCATTGTGATTACTTTGAGCATTTCATTTTTTGTTATTTTGCAGATCTGTGTAGTCACAGGAGATGTTGTTGTTGTAGAGTCAAGACCTGGAACCGAGCTACTTGATACATGTATCCATAGATACATGGATGTGGACATCTATCATGGTATCCATAGATGCGTAGATACATGTATCTATGGATAGATGTATTCATAGATACATTGACACATATATGGATAGATTCCTATATACATTTGCACATAGAAACAAAGATACATATATGCGTGGATGCATCTATAGGTAGAAGAATACATAGAAACATAGTTGCATGGATAGATAGATAGATGCATAGCTTGATACATAAATGCTTAAATATACATGCATGGAAATATCCATGGATTGCATATGAAGTTGCATAGATACATATATCCATGCTTGCACGTATACATAGATGCATGTATTGTAGTACACATGGATGCATGTATATGTGTATCTCTGGGAAAGATGCATGGTTGCATGTGAGCCTTGTAAAGTTTGTATATTTTTTATTACTGCAAAACAGTCTCATAAAGAGAGGTTTGGAACGAAAATTATGTCAACATGTGTGATAATGAGAGATTTTTCCTTGAACCTTGTTATATATTCAAAGAGTAACTAGCAATGCAAACAACGTTCCCTCTAGTTAGATGCCATTCAATGCATTGAGTTTGTATCAGTGGATTATGTACCTTCAACCACTAGTTTGAATAAAAGTATGCATATGGATTCAGAATCAAAAGCTCTTTCCTGTGAACCCATTTTTAATTTGTGTATGCATTTGCCCAGAATGCTTTTAACCAGCAGCATTGGCCAATCACATTTTGCCATTAAACATATTACTTATTTTTTTGTACAGTTTGCATTTGGAGAGCTATTTTATATACTGGAAAATTAGCATATATCTATTTTTCTATTCGGCTGAGTAGCTTTATAAATCATTTTCGTTTTAAAAACTCGGGAAAATGCGAACGCATAAATTGATTAAATAAATTTAAGCAAAGGCATAGTTTGAAAGTTGGTGGCTAGAGGTACGTAATCCATGAATACAGATTAAATGCATTAAAATATTAGGAAAATGTGAGCACAATGCATGAATGCAAATCAAATGCATTAAATGACATCTGGCTGAAGGTGAACGCGCTGGAGTGGCTTGGTGACCATGCATGGATAGGGTACTTTGGTAATTTAATATAGAGTTAAGCCACTTGCTATGCATCTTTATTACTTTGTGTGTGTTGATTTTGTGTTCTGTAAGCCTGTGTTCTCAAAACCTAGATTCTGCAATTGCTTTGAGCTTTTTCGCTATGATGAAAGCATACAGGATAAAGGAATTTTGTGAACTATTATAGTTAATGTGCTCATAGGCACATATGCAAAATATGGAAACATATACAAGGGAAGCGAATTATTCAAAAAAATCCTCAAAGAAATGTGGTCCCATGGAATGCAATAAGTGTTCACAATGGACACTTCAGTTTTTGAAGACTTTAGTTTTTGCATGTTAACTTTGTCAGATAATGCAATTTGGCATGAACAAAGTTGAATCCATAACATGAACAATAGAACTATTCAACAGTGAACTCTATGCTTGTAATAATTATTGGAAAAGCTGTAAATGCCATAGATGAAATAATATGAATAAAATTCTAGTTTCTGGTTTTCTTGAAATGCAATGGAAAAACTGCTATAAAGGCATAAGACAAGGTTGTGTAACATATTGCCATTCCTGTATCTAATTTCTTTGGACACAAATGCTTTACACATTTGATTGCAATAGTAACATGTCTATGAAAATGGGACAATAGAGATCATAATTCAGTAGTTTTTAGTGTGAGTATATATGTATCCTGATACATATAAGCTCGATCTGGCATTTATGAAAATAACTGCTATGTATAGTGGAAGAGATAATTAGTGTTAGTATATGTGATATCCATATAACATAATAAATTGGTACAAGGCTAGAGTGGCGCATCCATAAATACATGGACACATGTATACACAGTTGCATACAAGGATACGTAGAAGCTTAGATGAATACATGTATACATGAATATGTGCATATGTGCATATGGACATAGAGGCATATATACATGTAAATATGCATATATGCAGCGAAAGCAACATATGGATTTGTGTATATAGGAGTGTACTCTATACATTAGAATGCATGATGGAAAAGTGACTATAAAGTACAATGCATAAAAGCAGGGGCGAAACTTGGTTGTATTAACAACATAAAATGAAAAAATCCAGAAGAAAATAATCATTTATTGTCTCAAGTAACTTGTTAATGGGTCTAGAGTGTACAACCATAACAACTTCTAGTTGGTCACCATAAAGTCTCGAAAACGTAAGAATCAGAAAGCAAATATTGGAAAAGCTAGGAAGAACAGAATGCAAAAGGGAACATTTAAACTATATAGTTTGAATGGAATTATGCATGGAGGGGTAATAATTATTGAACATATATGTCAAACATACATAGAGAACCATTGTCTTCATAGGTGCAAAAACAAAATTAGAGTTTCAGATGTCCATATTCGAGAAGACTTTAACATAGTAACTTATAGAAGTGTCTAAATGTATAATAGCAATAGAGTATTTTAAAACCAAAGATGTCTTTAACATGTGAAAACCAGTGAAATGTCGTGGAGCATGGAAAGGCAAAAAAGTAAAAGTCTGAACAATGTAAATTTGTGCTCCTGTATTGCCAGTTTCCTTTAAAGCCAACAAAATGCTATGTATTAGAAACATAGTTTGTATGGATAGTGATTTGAGGTGCTGGTTCAGGAGAGAAAAAGTTTACATATGAATGACTTTATTACCTTCTAGTGATGTTTCCTGTCTATTTGTCAATGCAAATGGCTTCAACAATGGCATTGTTTTGGTCAAGGCTAAAATGTCCTTCAGCACTGAAGTCCCGTAGGATGAATATCACTGCTGACTTGTCCTTGATATAGTCTTCATAGCTAAGCCTTTGCAATGTGGGCAATAGACAGTGCATGGTGACCTAGTCAATTGAAGACTGAATTGTTTGATTGTCATAAGTTGTTATGGTAGTTTTAAGTTGTAAATAGAATGTATAATTGACTTGCTGGTTGCACTATTTATAGTGAGCAGTTTTTTATTGGAGTGTGCCATAAGCAGCGAATTTGAATTTGGATTTTGGACAACATGCATGAAATGGATTGGAAAATGCATTTGCTGCTTTTAGAGTACCAGAAACCTATAGAATATGGTTCAAAATTGTTAGAGGAGACAAAAATACAAGTTTGGATTCACTAGTTTTTTTAAAAAAGAATGTTGTTACCTTGAAAGTTGAATGTAGTAGGTTGTTGAGTTTTTCCAAGCTTCTTTTGTCATTCAAGGTACAGATGAATGTTGATCGACATGTGTGAAATGTGTTCTTTTGATATGTTTTTCTTACAACATTCTTGAAAAGCATTGCAAGTGTTTTATTTGTATGCAACTGGTCTTCGAGTGCAAAGTATTGTTGCTTATATGTTGACCGTAATAGCAGCTGCAATTGAATGAGAGAATTAGATTTTGTTACATAAATTGTTATAGAGACCACTGTAGAACATTAAAAGGTTGAAACTAAAAGAAGAGGTAAAAGTTTTGTAGACCGAAATACCTGTGCTCTGTCTATGTCAGTGTGGCCATCTTTGATGTCAACTGCAAATTGGGTACCCATTTTCCTGGCACCAACTACTAGCGTAGTTATTGTGCCAGCTGGGTACTCATTTACAGTTGTTAGCAATTGGTTGATAGTCGTGCTTGGAATGAATTTGTACTCTTGACAGAGGCGGGGGATGTTTTTAGTGTTGCTTATGTATGTTAAGATCAAAATGCAATCACAGTCGCCTTTGTCATAATCTATCCTAGGTGCAACTTGGAAATATGAGATTAAAATAGCTGACCCTGGGACTATTTTAGGCTCATGTTGATACATAAGGTTTCCACTAACATTTAACGTGATTGTCATTTCTACTTTGTGATCTATCAGATCAGCATGTAGCATTTCCCGTGTTTTGTTAGCCTTATCCAATGTTGCTTTGTAGACAACAAGGACATCACCTTGGAAGGTGTCTCCAGCTCTTTTTGCATTTAGCTATTCGATTGAAATGATCTTAGGTTTCTTGACTCTTGTCCTACAAGGAACAAGGATAATGTCAATTGAATGCTAATTTAATATTAGCAAGCTAGGAAAATGGCTATACAATGAAGAACCAAGTACTTTACCATTGTGCTGACTCTTCTTGTGCAATTTGCACCTATTTTGCTTGTCTTTTTGATACATCTTTTGGTGTCCTGCAAAGAATTGGAACAATGTTATTCGAATATTTGTGATTTGGGCGAATGAGTATGAAGGAATAATATTATGAGCACTTTACCGTTGTGCTGATTCTTCTTGTGTGGTTTGTATTTACTTTGACTGTCTTTTAGTTTCATCCATAGATCTCCTACAAATAATGGATATAGCATTGGAAAATACATTGCAATGCATAAAGGTGATATAAGGCTATAAGTTCTATAAAGTTGAATTTGTCTATTGGGCAACATACAATTTTAGGAAAATTGGATTGTGATCAGTCCAATATGCTTCTGATATATAGATAGAGCATATATTTGTAGTCGTGTTGGACCAAATGTGATCAATGACTGTGTTGCCCATGCTGTGTTGTTGGTTTAACATAAATTGTATATTGTTCTATTGCATATAACTGTGGAGCATTTTTTTGCTTCTGCTTTCTGAAGACATGTCGACATTAAAATCGCCTAAAATGTACAACATGTTTTCTGAATTTGTGGATCCAATAATTATTTGCAAGATTGCGATTACTTCATCTATGGCAGTTGCAGGTCTTGCATAAATATTACAAACATTGAGTTCCTTGCTAGATAGCATTACTGTTGATGTGATGGCTTCAATATTTGAGGTTTCATGTTGTGTTGTTTTTGACAAGAGTAAATGTTTCTTGGTTAAAGTTGCTATGCCATGTATGTTATGTACAGAGAAGCTATCAAAATACTGTAGCAAGGTATTTAGCTCGAAGGGATGCATATGTGTTTCTTGGAGACATAAGATATCAGATTGCATTATGCCATAGTCATTGACAATGTCTTCTGCATGTGCTTTTAAGCTACAAGTGTTCAATGTACATAGGAGAAAATGTGATTTGTTTTTTGAACATGTGTTTAGATTATCAAGTTGCCATTATGCACATGTCTGAAGATGAGACATTTCTAGTTGTATTTTGTCTTTAACTTTGAAGTTTTTTGTAGTTAAAGATTGTAACAGAAATAATGATTCTACTAATTTTGTTCATGACAGAGCTGTATAGGTTAGTCCATGTTGTCTAATGCCTGTGGGATCAAAAGCCAAGGCCTCCATTGTTAATCCTTGGGATCGATGTATGGTTCGTGCACATGCTACTTGTACTGGGAATTGTTTTCTAGTTGTAATTTTCTTGTTTATTGCTATTTTCTGGATTGGCCTAGCAATGCGTTGTATAGGCACCCAGTCTTTGTCAATGATAGTAGAATAGGAATGTGCTAGTTTTGTGTGCTGCTAATGTCCAATTGATGGGTCATTAAATTTAATCCAGACAATATCAATATTGTTTTGTGCTATATATGCTTTAAAAATTCCATCTGAACCGTTGACGAGGCAATCTTGAACATTGTAATTGCCTACATAAAGCTCAACAAGAATGTTTGGTTTCAAGCATATTTGTGATGGAAGTGTCGTTGTGTGACTGTACACTCGTATTGAATTAAGGTCCTCGTGAACTTCATCTATTGCATCTAGCACAATCATTTGGGTTGGAATGACTGATAACATTTTGTTGTTATGTGCTTGAACGTCTATTCTCCTATAGAAAAGGTGTGGAAGCAATGGATCTAATGGTATAGGACGAAAGCAAATTTTGTTGATATAGTCTATGTCATGAGTTGTCTGAATGCCTACTCGTAGTCTATTAAGGATTGAAATAAATATTTCATCTTTTTGTCTCATGGTAGTCACCAATGAATAGCATTTTATGTGGTCTTTCCAGAAACTATAAGGCATTAATTCAATTGGAGTAGGCCTATTTTCGAAAACCACATAAGTCAAGGACAGGTTGTGCCTGGTAAAGGTCACCACAAAATATGGTATCAAGGTTTCCAAAGTATGATGTAGGAATTTGCATTATGTCTCGTAGTCTTCTATCAATATACCATAGAAATGTTGAGCCAACTAATGATATCTCGTCTATAAGAAGTATGCGTAATTGATCATAGTGCTTTGACATAGTGTCAAGCACTTTAGTGTTCAGAGGCAAGAATTCTGATGTATTAAAAGGTATGTGAAATGCTGAATGTAATGTGAATCCCCCTATGTTATATGATGCTTTACCTGTATATGCAGTTAATAAGCCCTTGGGTTTGTCTGGATTATTGTCAACAGAATTTCTATACATGCAAATGAGAGCTTGGTAGATGGCTTTTGCTGTAAAAGTCTTTCCTGTTCCAGCTCCCCCAGTCAAAAACAAGTGCAATGGCTTTTGTGGATTTTTCATCTTTTTTATGAGAACATCCTTAACAATTGCTTGTTGTTCTTTATTTAACATTCATCTTAACTTGTAGTATTCATTGTTATCTATAATCTGTGGGTGCTTTGTAATTTCAAATCCATTGGAGTACGTGGTATTTGGGTTAGAATGACCTATGTTTGGAAGGTTTGTTTGAATGCCATATAGTTCTTTCTGGGAAAGCTTTGCTTGCATTGGCAGGTCAATGAGCTTTTCATCTTCAAGAGACTGAAGATCATTTATAGCTTTGTCAATGTCACCCCATGCGGAGTTTGTGCTGTGGATGAACTTTGCACTGTTTGTTTGAATTGTTTGTCCATGGTACATGTATGCATGTTCCCAAGAGTCAAAGTTTTGTTTGAGTGTATGCTCATTAATGGTAAATGGAACATAGAGAACCAATTGCTCTCTACAATGATTCTCTATATCAAAGTGTTTGTTGAAATTGATAAACCGTATCACATTGGGTTTGGCCTTTGGTTCAATTGTAGCACCGTATTTGTTGTATCTTGAAACAAATTCTGCAAGACATATGTCCACCAGTGTTTCAGGATTTTAAATAGTAGTCTATAATAGATTTCGCAAGGATGTTTTCTGATTCATCTGGCTCATTGCTCAATTGTTTAACAGATTTGAGTATAAATGTGTGATCATTGTCAGATCGTGTATCAATGAATATACATTTTCTTGAACTATAATTTAATGGCAATGACAGAACAATATGTGCACTTGTTGTGATGACATTTGTTGCAAGTTAAGCATGGCATTTCCAAGTTTACTTACCATTCGTATTGCATCAATATTGTCTTGCTTGTGGTCTGTACGTATTCTTTTGAATGCATATGTCATTGACTTGTCTACTTTTGCAATATATGAGCTACAGTACATAGCAGCAGCATATGCATTCAAGACAAATTGTGCATCTGTATTAGCCTTCCAAAGATCTGGAATTTTCCTTGAAAAACTATTGTTCCATATTTGTGATGGTTTTCTTTGTAAGAAAAGCGTAGGCCTGTTTAATGTTGAGCTCAAAGCTTCAATGTATTCATTGTCAGTTAAGTTCAATTCTTTTAAGAACATTTGAAAAGTGAATGTTTTGTCATAGTTTTCTTTTTGGAGTTTTGAAAAGATGTCAGTGGCATTTGCAGTTATCGCTTCAGTCTTTTGGAGTATTGGTAAAAGTATAGTTGACTTTTGCATTGGTGGGAAAGGAAAATTGTACCTACAAAGTTGTTTTCTTGATCTCTTGCATTTCTTTGTATGATGGTGTTTGTGTAGCATTGCCAAAGGAAGTTCCAAATTTTCAGTGTCACAAGTAATATACTTATCAACAAAAGCTATGATGTCCGTGTTGTTATTTTCTGTGTAGATTGGTGCATTTTTAACCCATATGAGGAAATGATCATGTTCATTTCCTCGATTTTGGAACTCAGTGACTGAAGAAGTAATCAATGACATTTCCAAAGAAAGAGTCATCTGTAAGTATCAATTTTTTTATTGCATTGATTCTATGTTTATAGTAACGTGCACAAGTTATAGGATCTTTTTTGATTAGTTCAAATTTGTCAACGTGTGTTGGCTGATTAGATTCTTGACGGTTTTGTGCTGATTGGTGTAGATTGTGCAGCTCTTGTAATGTTTGAATTAGTGGATCCCAATTTTGCTCAGCACTAGAGAAAGTGATGAAAAATGTCGGTGGTCCTAGTTGTCGAATCATAGCAAATACATTTTTCTTAAGTTGTTGTGAATAGTCTGGAGAGATTCTTATTCTTTTGAAATCAACATATCCAATATCTGATTTAAGAATTTTTTCTAGGTTTGGTTTGTGTTTAACGTCTTTCGCAAATAGCTTTCGCCCTTTTAACTGGCCCTTGCGGATTCTTATTGTCATTGTAGACAGTACTTGTTGTATTAGTACCTTTATAGCTTTGAAAAAAATGTTTGTTGTATGATATGCAAATTGTCTTTGTGACTGTAAGAGCTCCCAGCGTACTATTTTCTGATACGTAAAGTTTTTTACAATGTCATTATCACGTGGTTTGCCAAAGAATAAAGTTGGGAAATTCATTTCTTCAGCATAGATGTCCTTAAATATTCCAATTGGATACTTGTGCTCTGTAGGTGCAATTTCAATAATCTTGTCTTCCATGTTATGGATACTTCTAGACTCAGTGAATCCATGTATCAATGTTTCTGATGGGTTTTCATTTTCCATTTCACTGTCTGATTCTGTTTCACTTGTATTTTGTGGAGTATTGTCTTCGTTTTCTTCAGTGCATTGGAGAACTTCTTGCCAATCTTGGTTTATGTGGACATCATGCATTTTGTATAATGGTGTCCTTGTTAATTGAGTCAAAGCTTGCATGATGACATTTGGGTGCACCATGCCTTTTTGAAATGCATTTTTGTATTTTAAGCGTCTTTTCAATAAAACAACAATTGTTTGTGTGTTGTTAATTGATTGTGGCAATGCTCTTTGTACAATGTTCATGTCAACAGGGACATTTATAATAGAACCTGTTAGGCCTATTTGAGACCTTTTGAACCCTAGTTCCCAAATCTATGCAAATGCAATTCTAAGTGAGACAAGTCATTCTTCTAGATGAGTTAAATTTTGCACATAGCACAATGGTCTATTAGTTCTTATTTTCTGTGGCGTAGCATACTTTGGAATAGTGGATTGTTTCAATGCAAAGTAGCATACATGGCATATGAAATTTGTGAATGGTAAGGAATCTGATTGTAGTAGCTTACAGTATAATTTTTTTTGTTTCTCTTTGAATATCCTGATGTCCTTGTTCAAACAGAGCACTTGGAAAATTGCACATGGGTGTTTTGGTGTATCTTGTATTGCTATTTTATAAATTTCTATTGGTGTCAATGTTTTTTTTTTCTTTGGACTACTAGGTACACTTTCTTTTTGTTTTTTTTGTCTAATCATGTTTTTCAGGTGATTAAGTCTTATTATTGATTTATGTTTAAAATTGTTTGCTATGACAAATGGTATCAAATTTTCCTTGTTTTTAGGCAAAGCATGTGACTTGGTCAAGTAAGTATTTTTGTATTGTGCACAATTTCTGATCAACTTTTTTAGTTGGAGTAAGCTTGTTGAGCATTGGCGAGTTAGATTTTGGGCTTTGATTCTTAGAAGCGGCTCAAAATGTCCAGCCAGAGGGGTTGTATCATGGAATAGTATAGAGACTAATTTTGTATATCCAGAATCATTGAAATCTAAGTACTTTCTTGATGTTGTCAATGACCAGAGGCTTATTTGTATTTTTAACCATTTGGATATCCAATGAATGTAAAACAAGTCACCCCACAATCCACATTCGCTATGGGCGATGCATGGGCTTGCAGACAACCGCATCTTGCGGAAGTATGTTTCTTGATCATGTACTTTGTGCAATGTATATAGAGTACTAGGATTTAGTTCATTGTTATATGATTTAATTGCTTATTTGTCCTTTTTTTGAAAGCAAGCTAGGAAATAATCTATAGCTCCATTGCGTAATTGAGTTGAGGTGTATTGGTTGTTAAGTAGCACTTGAAGCGAATCAAACAAACAATCACCAACATTGTATGCAAATGTGCTTAATCTACAAAGGCCTTCAGCTCTAAGGACATTGTCAATGTTTGACATTCAAGGATACTTTGTGCACAGTTTTTTAATTTCATGTGAACCTATGGGCTGTTTTGAAGTTACGTTTTGTGTTTCAATTTTTAACAATGGTTCAAAGTGTCCACTTAAAGAATTCATGTCATGAAATAGTATAGAGACTGATTCTTTGTAATCAGAACTATTGAACTGTAAGTACCTTCTTGTTGTTGTTCTTGACCAAAGGGATATTTGTATATTCAACCATTTGGATATCCAGTGAATGCAAAATAGGTCACCCCACAATCCACTTTCTATGCAATCTTCTTGTGGCTTTGCAGATAATCGCATTCTACAAAAATATGTTTGCGGGTCACATACTTTGTGCAATGTATATAGAGTATTAGGGTCTAGTTCATAGTTGTATGATTTTATTGCTTCTTTGTCCTTGTTTTGAAGGAAACTCAAGAAGTAATCTATAGCTCCATTTCATAGTTGAATTGATGTGTAACGATTGTTAAGCAATAGTTGTAATGAGTCAAACAAACAATCACCAATATTGTATGCAAAAGCACTCAATCTGCAAAGTCCCTCGCCCTTAAGCACGTAGTCAATGTTTGATATTTGGGGGTGCTTTGTTAATTCATAGGTGTCAACGTCTATCATTTTCTTTGTGTCTTGTGTATCCTAATGTGTTTGAGAATGGCAAATGTTGTGTATGAATAGCATCTAACGCTATTATCTAGATTACAAAATCTATAATTATTTACATTGTCGCCTATATGCGTTTACTCAATAGAATTCCATAGTATTAATCATGTTGTCAAGCATCTTGGAAGTTAATAATCTCTATATATGTTGGAAAATGGATCTTGAGTAGTAGAAGAAGTGTAACGCCCGTCGTGCAAACCCCAGAGAACACACACATAGCAAATAATTTTTTTTAAAAACAATTAAATTAAACATGTAATACCACTTAACCATAATCACATAGCACATTACATAACATTAACACAATTAGTTCTCTGGGGCACGCGAGATTACATCGCAACAACTGAACGGAAATGAAAATAAAGTTTGCAACAATATCATTTATAATGATGACCAAGGATAAGGATACATCCAATAACCATGATGCGAGAATAATAAACATCGCATTAATACATCCATGAAAAATCTCTTAATAGAGTTACAAAAGATCCTAACTATTACATCAATGTTATAATATTACATTACAATCTCTGGATAAATGAATTACATTGAACTTCCCAACATAGGGATTGATAATAATGAAATATGAAGTACAAGTGATTATAGGTACAACTCCAACTGTGGAATGTTGAGAAGACAAGATGCTGATGGGGAACCCAACGGGTGCGGAGCACGTTCCACCCAACCATGTGAATTACAAGTAACTCACCCCCCGTGCTCAGAGGTGACAAGGAAGTGAACCCGACCATGAATGTCAAACCGAACCAATGGTAAACAAGACTCCACAAAAGGATAACAAATCACAAGATAATAACCCATAACATTGCCAACACATAACCACAACAAGAGTAATGAAATGTCAAACAAGAATCAATTGCCAATATTATAGATCAACACTAAATAACCATAAGAGGTGCCGACAACAATAGAATCCAAAGCTCTCCAAATGAGATTGCAAAATCATCCAACAATAAATAGCCAAGGGCACCTTTCATCCACATCAATAAACAACAACAATAATAGACAACTCCAGAGGCAACAAGAATAAGAGAAACAAAGGGCATAGTGGGAGAGTGTCATCGCATGGCCTTACATGAATTCGCAAGACTACCTATCACAAGGTGCCGCCTCCATCTATACATGGATTATCCAGACAACCTAGCTCAAGGTGCCGCCTCCATCTATGGTTATCCAGACATCCTATTTCAAGGTGCCGCCCCATAGGGTTACTCATGCGGAGCCACTTACCTTTCACAGAGACAAGGTAGTGACCTTACCAACCAGGTCTTCCCACCCGTCCTTAGCCTTTGAGAGTGCTAATGGAAAGGGTGAGGTGCATGTTTTTATCTAGTTATGTGTTTTACTACCCATCCCCCTAAATTCTATTTTTAGGTTATCACTTGTTTAACTACTCTTACGTGGGTTCCCCTGGCCCTTCCTCCAACTGAGGCGCTGGCGCCCACGAAGAGCCACTCTCCCTATGACCCCCAACATAACTCAAAACTAGGCAAGGGTTGAACAAAAACATAAAAAAACATAATACCACAACAAGTACACACGAGACATTAACCCTCTCGCAATAATTCATAATCCAAAGTCTTAACAAACCGTTCAACCCTTCCTAACACAACCATTAAGTATCACTTTCCTAAAGTATAATCAGGATGAAGAGCACATTAAAATTAAGCAAGCCTCTGGAACAAGGGTTCATGAAAAATAACAACTGAATACACAATTACACAAGGTTCCCCCACCACAACCCAAAATAAAGGGAAACCATAATCAAGATGCACAAGAAAGACCGACAATCCATAGGGTTTCACAAAACAACATAATCCACCTTTCATCAAAACAAACAATCCCCTTTCATCTAATACTTTGCACTCAGTTTCCACGATAAAATTTACCATAATTATTACATAATAAAACAATTTTACCCTATTATTCAATTTTGTCCAAAATAATCCATACAACCAATTATTTTCTTTAAAATAAAATAAAATAAATAATTATAATCAAGTAAAGTAGTATATATATATTAAAATATAATATATATATATATAGCCATATTGAACAATTAATAATGAAATAGTTCATGCCTATTAAATTTTGTATATATAATTATTTATAACAAATTAAATTTTATTATACTAAAAAAATCACTTACATTTTATTTCTACAACTTAACTAAATTTGTGTTCCTTTAATTACACAAAGATACCTTTTTTTTTCATAATTACCCAAACGAACAAAATCGACAAATATATATATGTCTATAAATAGATGAAACCATATTTATTTATTTTTATTTTATTTTATTTTTATTCCAAATTTACACAACTTACTTCATCTATATTTAATTTTACAAATATATATATAAATAAAATTATAAAAATAATTCCCCATAATGTACTTTTCTGTCAGAACTGGACATATAAAAAAACATCAAAACGAATTTAGATTTAACCATTCACATTTAAAACGAATTAAAATTTACATATAAAAAAAAAAAAATGAATTAAGATTTACAAAAACACGAATTAAGATTTTAAATACATATATTTAAAAACATATTTAAACACGAATTTTAAATAACAATAAAAAATATAATAAAAAAAAACTAAAAAGGGGCCAAGTGGGACTGTCGCATGGGACTGCGTAGCAGTCCCTACAGCCTGCTGTACGCAGCAACCCATACGGACTATTGCGCACAGCAGTCCGTGTGGACTGCTGTGCAGCCCACGGCTGCATTGGGTGGGAAGAGGGTACGACACTGCCGTCCCTTCTTCCTTCCCAAAAACTTTAAATTACTTTCAATTTTATTTTTTTTTTCTATAAACTTACTTATATATATATTTCATTTTTTTTAACAAATTTTTACTTTAAAACAAAAGAATATAATTCTGTACTGCACAGGCACGGACCCCGACGGCGGCCAAAATTCGATTTTAACCACACTTTCAAACAATTACCATGCACGAAAAATAATTTATTTATATATGTATATATAAATATATACGAAATTTGTATATATAAATATATGCACATATATATGATATATTTATATATATAGATATCTCAGATGAACAAATCTCACAATTAAAGGTACAGAGGATAGAAGAACAGAATAAAAATAGCTTATATAATTTTATATATATATGAAGGATATATTTTTATAATCCCCAAAATAAGTTATACTCAAAGAAAAACCCAGTATATGTTCAAAACGAGCCAATTGAATCTATTTAAGAACATATAGTTTATTTTCACAAATTCAACATTATTTTATACCAAAATGAAAGAGTATTTTCCAGTAGTTTTCACTATTCAAAATCATCTTCTCTTTTCTAAGGTTTTATTTCTCTTTCACCAAATAATCTAATTTATTTTTCCTATTTTTCTTAAATCAGAAGACCAAAGAGAAGGAGTAGGTTAGAACCTGGCGTCCTGCGCTTATTCGAGAACTTGATGAAGATTGTTTCCGACGGTTTTTACGAAGAGCTTCTCCTTCTTGCTTCGAATCTCCTCTAAGTCACCGTGCTCAAATCTCGAACCCGATCCTTTGTTCAGAAGACTCCAAAGTAACTAGTAATAGATTTCCAAACCCTTTCTATAACTCTCTTCAATTTAGCAAAAAGGTCAAAAGCCCATATTCTCTTCAGATTCAAAATACAGAATAACTTGTGCCCTCTCTCAATCCCTAATCTCTTGTCTGTGAAAACTTCCAAAAATTCTTAATTAATTAAAAGATAATATCCCTCTCCTCTCAAAAACTCTAAAAATCAAGAATAAAAAGAAAATTCATTCTTTAAAAGCTGGCTTTTTCCCAGATCTCTATTCCTATTGGCTCACACAATCTGTTTATTCTTTTATTTGTTTTATTGCTTTTATTTCTATTTTTGCAACATTACTTGCACATCACATTACTTATTTAATTTAAATAAATTATTCTCATAATTATCCACCACTAGATAATTGATTAAAAATAATTAAGTCACATTTAATATTTAATTATTATTTAATTGAAACATGTGACTTTATAAAAATTAAATAAAACATTTAAATATTTTCATACAAATAAACCAACATTAAATTACACACTTATTATCCACCTTTAATTAACAAATTCACAACTTGTAAAATATCAACATCAATTAAATAATCATAACTTATAAAATACCATATTAATCAAAATACGACAACACACAAAACACAAACCACAAATAATGACAAAATACAAAAATGAACAATACCAATCAAACGAGACGATCTGACATCATGGGACGGGAGGACTTCATCATCACCTCTGTTTCAACATTTAACCGTTGGGCTATTGGTGCTCGCCCTGTCCTGCCGAAGCAGGTGGAATCGAGACTTATACCTGCAAATCCTACATACAAACGAAGTTGTGTACATGTGCATACATATATATATAATCATCAAAGCATTAAATTGAAGCACTGCATTGTGAGAAGGAATCGCAACATAGTAGGGCACTCGCGAATGAGTGATGCCATATTGTCCTTCATCACACCTATTCTAACAATTATAATATAACCAATAAATCAACATTTCTAACTAACAATCATCTCATAACATATCTAATTAAATCACTGCATCATAATATAATTCTGAAAATCAACTAACATTACTAACCACCAGGTCATATGAAATAATCAAATCCTCAAGTGTATAAACATAATCACCAACAGTCTACTAATGAAATAACAACATCATCAAATGTCTAACTATCCAACTCACACAATAACAGTACCATCATAGCCACAAGTAGCAAACGAACGCATAGAAAAATAATAAATCCAACTAGTAGGAGGAGGGGTACTACATCCTCCCCCCCATAAAATCGGCTTACTCCTGGAAGCCGGTAAACAAAGGAAATAAGATTCCCCAATACGGGCAGCATCCACCCACACCAAGATGGTGAACTAATCACCAATAGAGAATAGAATCAAGTTCACACATAAGAGTAAGAAATAATAATACAAGTATTAGTAACATGGGGGTATTACATCCTCCCCCCCAAGGATATGGCTTACTCTAGGAAGCCATTAAATAGATAAGAGTAAGCACACAACAACCACGCAGAGAACACGCCACAACCACACACATAACTCACATCACTGGAAACCACATCACACAACGACACAAGGGTTCATAGTGCATCCTTGATAGGAAGGATATCGGTGCATTGCGCACTACACCGAGGGTCCTATCCTTTCCCATCAGTTTCCTGCACCATTGCCCTGAGACCGGCTAACGAAAGAAACTTAGGTTCAAAACAAACACAACAAAAAAAAAGAAACTCTAGACTCTAGGGACTAAACGCAAGGGTACATAGTGAGCACACATAGTGCCCAGTGTATGAACCTATGCTCTGATACCAAGTTGTAACGCCCGTCGTGCAAACCCCAGAGAACACACACATAGCAAATAATTTTTTTTAAAAAACAATTAAATTAAACATGTAATACCACTTAACCATAATCACATAGCACATTACATAACATTAACACACTTAGTTCTCTAGGGCACGCGAGATTACATTGCAACAACTGAACGGAAATAAAAATAAAATTTGCAACAATATCATTTATAATGATGACCAAGGATAAGGATACATCCAATAACCATGATGCGAGAATAATAAACATCGCATTAATACATCCATGAAAAATCTCTTAATAGAGTTACAAAAGATCCTAACTGTTACATCAATGTTATAATATTACATTACAATCTCTGGATAAATGAATTACATTGAACTTCCCAACATAGGGATTGATAATAATGAAATATGAAGTACAAGTGATTACAGGTACAACTCCAACTGCGGAATGCTGAGAAGACAAGATGCTGATGGGGAACCCAATGGGTGCGGAGCACGTTCCACCCAACCATGTGAATTACAAGTAACTCACCCCCCGTGCTCAGAGGTGATGAGGAAGTGAACCCGACCATGAATGTCAAACCAAACCAATGGTAAACAAGACTCCACAAAAGGATAACAAATCACAAGATAATAACCCATAACATTGCCAACACATAACCACAACAAGAGTAATGAAATGTCAAACAAGAATCAATTGCCAATATTATAGATCAACACTAAATAACCATAAGAGGTGCCAACAACAATAGAATCCAAAGCTCTCCAAATGAGATTGCAAAATCATCCAACAATAAATAGCCAAGGGCACCTTTCATCCACATCAATAAACAACAACAATAATAGACAACTCCAGAGGCAACAAGAATAAGAGAAACAAAGGGCATAGAGGGAGAGTGTCATCGCGTGGCCTTACATGAATTCGCCAGACTACCTATCACAAGGTGCCGCCTCCATCTATACATGGATTATCCAGACAACCTAGCTCAAGGTGTCACCTCCATCTATGGTTATCCAGACATCCTATTTCAAGGTGCCGCCCCATAGGGTTACTCATGCGGAGCCACTTACCTTTCACAGAGACAAGGTAGTGACCTTACCAACCAGGTCTTCCCACCCGTCCTTAGCCTTTGAGAGTGCTAATGGCAAGGGTGAGGTGCATGTTTTTATCTTGTTATGTGTTTTACTACCCATCCCCCTAAATTCTATTTTTAGGTTATCACTTGTTTAACTACTCTTACGTGGGTTCCCCTGGCCCTTCCTCCAACTGAGGCACTGGCGCCCACGAAGAGCCACTCTCCCTATGACCCCCAACGTAACTCAAAACTAGGCAAGGGTTGAACTAAAACATAAAAAAACATAATACCACAACAAGTACATGCGAGACATTAACCCTCTCGCAATAATTCATAATCCAAAGTCTTAACAAACCGTTCAACCCTTTCTAACACAACCATTAAGTATCACTTTCTAAAAGTATAATCAGGATGAAGAGCACATTAAAATTAAGCAAGCCTCTGGAACAAGGGTTCATGAAAAATAACAACTGAATACACAATTACACAAGGTTCCCCCACCACAACCCAAAATAAAGGGAAACCATAATCAAGATGCACAAGAAAGACCGACAATCCATAGGGTTTCACAAAACAACATAATCCACCTTTCATCAAAACAAACAATCCCCTTTCATCTAATACTTTGCACTCAGTTTCCACGATAAAATTTACCATAATTATTACATAATAAAACAATTTTACCCTATTATTCAATTTTGTCCAAAATAATCCATACAACCAATTATTTTCTTTAAAATAAAATAAAATAAATAATTATAATCAAGTAAAGTAGTATATATATATTAAAATATAATATATATATATATAGCCATATTGAACAATTAATAATGAAATAGTTCATGCCTATTAAATTTTGTATATATAATTATTTATAACAAATTAAATTTTATTATACTAAAAAAATCACTTACATTTTATTTCTACAACTTAACTAAATTTGTGTTCCTTTAATTACACAAAGATACCTTTTTTTTTCATAATTACCCAAACGAACAAAATCGACAAATATATATATGTCTATAAATAGATGAAACCATATTTATTTATTTTTATTTTATTTTATTTTTATTCCAAATTTACACAACTTACTTCATCTATATTTAATTTTACAAATATATATATAAATAAAATTATAAAAATAATTCCCCATAATGTACTTTTCAATTAGAGGCCCGGACATATAAAAAAAAACATCAAAATGAATTTAGATTTAACTATTCATATTTAAAACGAATTAAAATTTACAGATAACAAAAAATGAATTAAGATTTACATATAAAAAAAAAATGAATTAAGATTTTAAATACATATATTTAAAAACATTTTTAAACACGAATTTTAAATAACAATAAAAAAATATAATAAAAAAAACTAAAAAGAAGTAAAAAGGGACCAAGTGGAATTTGTCGCGTAGGTTAGCGTGTGATCCCTCTGACTATTGTCTGTGACAACCTCTGGGATTCATCCTTTGCAGGCGGTCCAGGCAATGGAACTGTTTCTCGAGCCACAATTTGCATTAGATGGGGAAGAGACACGTGCTTCTTGAGTCCCTTCTTCCCCTTCCCAAAACACAAATTACTTTCAATTTTATTTTTTTTTTTCTATAAACTTACTTATATATATATTTCATTTTTTTAACAAATTTTACTTTAAAACAAAAGAATATAGTGCAATGCTTGCCTGGAACACCCAGGACCCACGACGGCGGCCAAAATTACGATTTAACCACGCGCAAACAATTACCATGCATCTATTTATTTATATGTATATATAAATATATCTGAGAATTGTATATATAAATATATGCACATATATGATATATTTATATATATAGATATCTCAGATGAACAAATCTCACAATTAAAGGTACAGAGGATAGAAGAACAGAATAAAAATAGCTTATATAATTTTATATATATATGAAGGATATATTTTTATAATCCCCAAAATAAGTTATACTCAAAGAAAAACCCAGTATATGTTCAAAACGAGCCAATTGAATCTATTTAAGAACATATAGTTTATTTTCACAAATTCAACATTATTTTATACCAAAATGAAAGAGTATTTTCCAGTAGTTTTCACTATTCAAAATCATCTTCTCTTTTCTAAGGTTTTATTTCTCTTTCACCAAATAATCTAATTTATTTTTCCTATTTTTCTTAAATCAGAAGACCAAAGAGAAGGAGTAGGTTAGAACCTGGCGTCCTGCGCTTATTCGAGAACTTGATGAAGATTGTTTCCGACGGTTTTTACGAAGAGCTTCTCCTTCTTGCTTCGAATCTCCTCTAAGTCACCGTGCTCAAATCTCGAACCCGATCCTTTGTTCAGAAGACTCCAAAGTAACTAGTAATAGATTTCCAAACCCTTTCTATAACTCTCTTCAATTTAGCAAAAAGGTCAAAAGCCCATATTCTCTTCAGATTCAAAATACAGAATAACTTGTGCCCTCTCTCAATCCCTAATCTCTTGTCTGTGAAAACTTCCAAAAATTCTTAATTAATTAAAAGATAATATCCCTCTCCTCTCAAAACTCTAAAAATCAAGAATAAAAGAAAAATCATTCTTTAAAAGCTGGTTTTTTCCCAGATCTCTATTCCTATTGGCTCACACAATCTTTTTATTCTTTTATTTGTTTTATTGTTTTAATTTCTATTTTTTTTCAACTTTACTTGCACAACACATTATCTATTTAATTTAAATAATTTATTCTCATAATTATCCACCACTAGATAATTGATTAAAAATAATTAAGTCACATTTAATATTTAATTATTATTTAATTGAAACACATGAATTTATAAAAATTAAATAAAATATTTAAATATTTTCATACAAATAAACCAACATTAAATTACACACTTATTATCCACCTTTAATTAACAAATTCACAACTTGTAAAATATCAACATCAATTAAATAATCATAACTTATAAAATACCACATTAATCAAAATACGACGACACACAAAACACAAACCACAAATAACGACAAAATACAAAAATGAACAATACCAATCAAACGAGACGATCTGACATCATGGGACGGGATGGGAGGGACTTCTTATCACACTTCTATTTCAACATTTAACCGCTGGCCATTGGTGCTCTATCCCCATCGGGCGTGGAATCGAAGACTTATACCCGCAAATCCCTCGTGACATACAAACGGTAGGTGGCTAAAAGGCTACATGTGCATACATATATATATATATAATCAAAGCATTAAATTGAAGTACTACATTGTGAGAAGGAATCGCAACATAGTAGGGCACTCGCGAATGAGTGATGCCATATTGTCCTTCATCACACCTATTCTAACAATCATAATCTATCTAATAAAATAACATTTCTAAACTAACAATTCATCTTCTAACATAATTCATTAAATTATTGCATCATAATATATTTCTGAAAATCAACTAACATTACCAACCACAATGTCATATGAAATAATCAAATCCCCTCAAGGTATGTTCATAACTCATCAAAATTACTAACAAATAAATAAACATCATCAAATGTCTAACTATCCAACTCACACAATAACAGTACCATCATAGCCACAAGTAGCAAACGAACGCATAGAAAAATAATAAATCCAACTAGTAGGAGGAGGGGTACTACATCCTCCCCCCCATAAAATCGGCTTACTCCTGGAAGCCGGTAAACAAAGGAAATAAGATTCCCCAATACGGGCAGCATCCACCCACACCAAGATGGTGAACTAATCACCAATAGAGAATAGAATCAAGTTCACACATAAGAGTAAGAAATAATAATACAAGTATTAGTAACATGGGGGTATTACATCCTCCCCCCCAAGGATATGGCTTACTCTAGGAAGCCATTAAATAGATAAGAGTAAGCACACAACAACCACGCAGAGAACACGCCACAACCACACACATAACTCACATCACTGGAAACCACATCACACAACGACACAAGGGTTCATAGTGCATCCTTGATAGGAAGGATATCGGTGCATTGCGCACTACACCGAGGGTCCTATCCTTTCCCATCAGTTTCCTGCACCATTGCCCTGAGACCGGCTAACGAAAGAAACTTAGGTTCAAAACAAACACAACAAAAAAAAAGAAACTCTAGACTCTAGGGACTAAACGCAAGGGTACATAGTGAGCACACATAGTGCCCAGTGTATGAACCTATGCTCTGATACCAAGTTGTAACGCCCGTCGTGCAAACCCCAGAGAACACACACATAGCAAATAATTTTTTTTAAAAAACAATTAAATTAAACATGTAATACCACTTAACCATAATCACATAGCACATTACATAACATTAACACACTTAGTTCTCTAGGGCACGCGAGATTACATTGCAACAACTGAACGGAAATAAAAATAAAATTTGCAACAATATCATTTATAATGATGACCAAGGATAAGGATACATCCAATAACCATGATGCGAGAATAATAAACATCGCATTAATACATCCATGAAAAATCTCTTAATAGAGTTACAAAAGATCCTAACTGTTACATCAATGTTATAATATTACATTACAATCTCTGGATAAATGAATTACATTGAACTTCCCAACATAGGGATTGATAATAATGAAATATGAAGTACAAGTGATTACAGGTACAACTCCAACTGCGGAATGCTGAGAAGACAAGATGCTGATGGGGAACCCAATGGGTGCGGAGCACGTTCCACCCAACCATGTGAATTACAAGTAACTCACCCCCCGTGCTCAGAGGTGATGAGGAAGTGAACCCGACCATGAATGTCAAACCAAACCAATGGTAAACAAGACTCCACAAAAGGATAACAAATCACAAGATAATAACCCATAACATTGCCAACACATAACCACAACAAGAGTAATGAAATGTCAAACAAGAATCAATTGCCAATATTATAGATCAACACTAAATAACCATAAGAGGTGCCAACAACAATAGAATCCAAAGCTCTCCAAATGAGATTGCAAAATCATCCAACAATAAATAGCCAAGGGCACCTTTCATCCACATCAATAAACAACAACAATAATAGACAACTCCAGAGGCAACAAGAATAAGAGAAACAAAGGGCATAGAGGGAGAGTGTCATCGCGTGGCCTTACATGAATTCGCCAGACTACCTATCACAAGGTGCCGCCTCCATCTATACATGGATTATCCAGACAACCTAGCTCAAGGTGTCACCTCCATCTATGGTTATCCAGACATCCTATTTCAAGGTGCCGCCCCATAGGGTTACTCATGCGGAGCCACTTACCTTTCACAGAGACAAGGTAGTGACCTTACCAACCAGGTCTTCCCACCCGTCCTTAGCCTTTGAGAGTGCTAATGGAAAGGGTGAGGTGCATGTTTTTATCTAGTTATGTGTTTTACTACCCATCCCCCTAAATTCTATTTTTAGGTTATCACTTGTTTAACTACTCTTACGTGGGTTCCCCTGGCCCTTCCTCCAACTGAGGCGCTGGCGCCCACGAAGAGCCACTCTCCCTATGACCCCCAACATAACTCAAAACTAGGCAAGGGTTGAACAAAAACATAAAAAAACATAATACCACAACAAGTACACACGAGACATTAACCCTCTCGCAATAATTCATAATCCAAAGTCTTAACAAACCGTTCAACCCTTCCTAACACAACCATTAAGTATCACTTTCCTAAAGTATAATCAGGATGAAGAGCACATTAAAATTAAGCAAGCCTCTGGAACAAGGGTTCATGAAAAATAACAACTGAATACACAATTACACAAGGTTCCCCCACCACAACCCAAAATAAAGGGAAACCATAATCAAGATGCACAAGAAAGACCGACAATCCATAGGGTTTCACAAAACAACATAATCCACCTTTCATCAAAACAAACAATCCCCTTTCATCTAATACTTTGCACTCAGTTTCCACGATAAAATTTACCATAATTATTACATAATAAAACAATTTTACCCTATTATTCAATTTTGTCCAAAATAATCCATACAACCAATTATTTTCTTTAAAATAAAATAAAATAAATAATTATAATCAAGTAAAGTAGTATATATATATTAAAATATAATATATATATATATAGCCATATTGAACAATTAATAATGAAATAGTTCATGCCTATTAAATTTTGTATATATAATTATTTATAACAAATTAAATTTTATTATACTAAAAAAATCACTTACATTTTATTTCTACAACTTAACTAAATTTGTGTTCCTTTAATTACACAAAGATACCTTTTTTTTTCATAATTACCCAAACGAACAAAATCGACAAATATATATATGTCTATAAATAGATGAAACCATATTTATTTATTTTTATTTTATTTTATTTTTATTCCAAATTTACACAACTTACTTCATCTATATTTAATTTTACAAATATATATATAAATAAAATTATAAAAATAATTCCCCATAATGTACTTTTCTGTCAGAACTGGACATATAAAAAAACATCAAAACGAATTTAGATTTAACCATTCACATTTAAAACGAATTAAAATTTACATATAAAAAAAAAAAAATGAATTAAGATTTACAAAAACACGAATTAAGATTTTAAATACATATATTTAAAAACATATTTAAACACGAATTTTAAATAACAATAAAAAATATAATAAAAAAAAACTAAAAAGGGGCCAAGTGGGACTGTCGCATGGGACTGCGTAGCAGTCCCTACAGCCTGCTGTACGCAGCAACCCATACGGACTATTGCGCACAGCAGTCCGTGTGGACTGCTGTGCAGCCCACGGCTGCATTGGGTGGGAAGAGGGTACGACACTGCCGTCCCTTCTTCCTTCCCAAAAACTTTAAATTACTTTCAATTTTATTTTTTTTTTCTATAAACTTACTTATATATATATTTCATTTTTTTTAACAAATTTTTACTTTAAAACAAAAGAATATAATTCTGTACTGCACAGGCACGGACCCCGACGGCGGCCAAAATTCGATTTTAACCACACTTTCAAACAATTACCATGCACGAAAAATAATTTATTTATATATGTATATATAAATATATACGAAATTTGTATATATAAATATATGCACATATATATGATATATTTATATATATAGATATCTCAGATGAACAAATCTCACAATTAAAGGTACAGAGGATAGAAGAACAGAATAAAAATAGCTTATATAATTTTATATATATATGAAGGATATATTTTTATAATCCCCAAAATAAGTTATACTCAAAGAAAAACCCAGTATATGTTCAAAACGAGCCAATTGAATCTATTTAAGAACATATAGTTTATTTTCACAAATTCAACATTATTTTATACCAAAATGAAAGAGTATTTTCCAGTAGTTTTCACTATTCAAAATCATCTTCTCTTTTCTAAGGTTTTATTTCTCTTTCACCAAATAATCTAATTTATTTTTCCTATTTTTCTTAAATCAGAAGACCAAAGAGAAGGAGTAGGTTAGAACCTGGCGTCCTGCGCTTATTCGAGAACTTGATGAAGATTGTTTCCGACGGTTTTTACGAAGAGCTTCTCCTTCTTGCTTCGAATCTCCTCTAAGTCACCGTGCTCAAATCTCGAACCCGATCCTTTGTTCAGAAGACTCCAAAGTAACTAGTAATAGATTTCCAAACCCTTTCTATAACTCTCTTCAATTTAGCAAAAAGGTCAAAAGCCCATATTCTCTTCAGATTCAAAATACAGAATAACTTGTGCCCTCTCTCAATCCCTAATCTCTTGTCTGTGAAAACTTCCAAAAATTCTTAATTAATTAAAAGATAATATCCCTCTCCTCTCAAAAACTCTAAAAATCAAGAATAAAAAGAAAATTCATTCTTTAAAAGCTAGCTTTTTCCCAGATCTCTATTCCTATTGGCTCACACAATCTGTTTATTCTTTTATTTGTTTTATTGCTTTTATTTCTGTTTTTGCAACATTACTTGCACATCACATTACTTATTTAATTTAAATAAATTATTCTCATAATTATCCACCACTAGATAATTGATTAAAAATAATTAAGTCACATTTAATATTTAATTATTATTTAATTGAAATATATGATTTTTCAAAAATAATTAAAATCATCTAAATATTTAAATACCAT
>VDFB02322083.1:18338469-18459758 GCA_007258455.2 Sequoia sempervirens | reverse complement strand
GTAGGGAGGAGATAGAGGGGTGTGAGAGAGAGAGAGAGGAGAGAGGGAGGAAGGGAGAGAGATTGAGAGAGAGGAGAGATAGATAAGAGAGAGGGAAGGGGAGAGAGAGAGAGAGAAAGAGATGATACAACTTGCTAACTACTAAAATTTGACCTCTTGATTATTAAAATTTGACATGTTGATTAATGAAATTCGACTAAGTCTAAAAAATTATAAGATCTTCCAAAAAATAGAATTTGCATTATAACTCCAAGAGATCCGATATTTTCTAATGTGTAAATGTTGTGATTTATACTTAGTATTCTTTAATCAATTTTGAGGCATTTACATTATTTGAATAATTCACAAGACCCCATACTCTTTTAATGTTAAATGTTGTTTTCGTTGTCAATAATAAATTTTCTTTTTCAGGTCAAAGTACAAGGCCACATTCAAGCCTATCTCAACATACAAAAATATGTGTATTGTGTAACTATGGGAAATATTTAGGTTAGTAGATTAGTGCATAAACAAACAAAACCCAAAGTAATCAATGAAGTACAAAGGAGTAAATAACATGAAAAAAAAGAAAGATATTACCAAGTGTCTTCAACCTCCATGATTGACCTCCATTGCACCTTCTCTATTTGTTGTAATATGTAGTTTTTCCTAAGATTTTGTGTGAGAAACCTATGACTATGCCAAGACCTAAGCAAATGTTGAAGTATTTGATCTAAAATGCAACACTATGCAACTATGCAACTAGTAAGCAAGCCTAAAATATGCCTAAAATGCCAAGATGTCAAAATGCCAAAATGTCAAGAGCTTATGAGATGTAGATGCCAAGAGACTAAGAGATGTAGATTGCAAGAGATATGAGAGATGTCAAAATGAGACCAAAATTGTCATTTTATAGAAAATGCAATTTGGATGAATGGCCAAGATTGAAGATTGACAAATGCCTAGAATCAATGGACAAGATTCAATGTGACAACCCACAATTAGGGTTAGGGAAAAATTAGGGTGAATTTGAAATGAACGGAAAATATTTGATTTTAGAAAATCAAATCAAGGGACAAGATTGCATGCGACAAAAAGATAAGAATGGCATAGAAAAAGAGAGAGCTGGAAAATCAAATAATATTAGAAATTACTTGATTTATTAGAAGAAAGATGTTAATTTGAATTAAAAATTTAATTTAATTCAAAAAGTGGGACCATGTGACAATAAATAATTAATTTGAATTATTTACTAAGAGAGGTAAAATTAGAAAGTGGGACCATTTTAAATAAATAATTTTATTTAAAATTAGGAAAATGCCAAGGTGGACAATAATTAAATAAATTAATGAATTTATTTAATTATGAGAAGACATTAGAAATTAATGACGTATTTAAATAAATAAATATAATTTATTTATTTAAATAATCGGGAGGAAATAATGGACAAAAGATAATTGAATAAATTAATGAACTTATTTAATCATAGAGAGACATTAGACAATTAATGATTTATTTATTTAAATAATCAAGAGGAATAAAAGACATGAATTAATTAAATAATTAAAAATTATTTAATTAATAGTTGAAAGTGGACAATAGGACATAATTAAATATTTTAATTATGCTAGGAAGAATGTGGCAAAAATAGAGCTTGCAGGCCTAGGTCATTTTTATGTGTCTACATATTGTTTTGGGTTTATTTGTTTCCAAGTTATCACAAAATTTAAATACAAAAAAAAAAAAAAAATTCTTTAATCATTTAAGAGATCGTTTACTCATATTTGATTATGTTCACTAAATTTGGGAAAGAGACAATCTTACTTTGTGCATCTGTCAAAAATAGGTCAAAATTTAAATATTTATTTCTACTCCATTTATACATTCCATCACGTAAATAGTCAAGAATGCAGTCTCTGTTATTTAACATCAACTTCGACTGTAATTATAACCATCCTTTCAATATATCATGATCAAACCCAAACATTACAAGTTGTTTGAGTTTAATTATAAGTTATGCTATTGGAATAGCGAAATTTGTAGATTTATGTTAATTTCTATTTAGTTATATATTTATATTAAGAGAATATGTTAATATAATATATTGATAAATGGTGAAATTTTGTGTGAAGTTGGGTTTGTTACTAATTTTTTCCTCATCAATATATACATGTTTCAACATGTTTAATCATAGATTATTTTTTACACGTGCTCTCTTATATATTTTACATTTATTATTCCTTCTATATCTAGACATTCATTCTCCACTTGAATATTTATATTCATTTACATAATCTTAGGGAAATTCTATAAATCTTGAGCTCTTGAAATTCAAGAGATCGAATTTTCAAATTTTGTTGACTCCTACCTATTTTATTCTCATCCTAAGCCAACTTCATAACAATTTAACATGATTTGAGGTTATATATGTATATGTAGGGGCATTCAATTTATTATCTCATTCAAAGAAAAGAATTCATTATACAAATCATTCATGTACAAAGAGCATTGACTAGAAGAAAACTTTAAATGAAATACTAAAAGAAACAACACTTACTTCAGAATCATCATGTAGGGCATTTGCATACTTCTCTATTGTTTGTTGATGTCTAGTATGATCCTAAAGTCACTCTCTAGAAGGTTATCTAGAAGAACTTTCCCTTCCAATAGCCTCATTAAGATATTTTAAAATATTGTCATTGTTTGATGATCAAAAAGAATAATAAAATCCAATAAACCAAATAATAGAAGTGTATAATTAACGAGATTAAAAATCACGCAAAACTATAAATTTGATCCAAAAAAATAAAAATTCTACATAGAAACTGTGGCAAAGAAAAAATCAAGATTACCTTTTTATATATATACTAAAATAACATATTTCAACATCTACATCAAAACCATCTTTAACATTATTCCTAGAGATAAGTACACAACTCTTTCACATTTAATTTCCTTAATTTTAATTGTTCACTCTCATAACTATCATTAAATTAATTCAAATTAATTTAACTCGCATTTATATTTATATTTATGCATCTTATTGAATATATTTTGATGAAATGTCATTTTTTTACAATTATATAATATGCATGGTAAAAAAATAGACCTATCAACTAGTTTAATTTATAAAATTTAAAAATAAAAAAGAATCAATTGACTTACAAATACAATTGTATAACTCTACTTAAAAACTACAATTTTATTGGTCAAATAATTAATAATAATCTGATATCTCATCTACATCAAAATATATATATATAAAATAATTATTTTAATGTATTAACCAAAATTTTAATCAACTATTAAATGAAATGATATGATGTTTAAGCATAACCCAACCTCCAACCACTGTAAAGTGGTGAAATCAGACAGCACGCCTGCATGTTTTTCTATTATCAAACAACTGTAAACGTAACCAAATCCGTCATAGAACCATGCATTGGATATGAATATTAATATCGTGTGATTCAGTCAACAATTAAACTATTGAGAAAGAAAAAGGTATGCTTACATACATTAAATTAAAAGTGACTCGTGATAAGTTGTTTAATACTCAAAACTCAAAAGGTACTGTAATCTCAACATCGGAGGTGATGAATGCTCTCCAAACTTTCATGTCAAACATATATTTAGTCTGTCATTGAGATGAATAACAAATGCTATCTAATGAAATTTAAAAAGATATGGCTTTCAAACCTAAATTCGTGACTGTTCAATGTTGACATTCATAGAAAATCAGATTAACTAACTCTTTAAAGTTGTTGTAGCCGATCGGATGGCTCTGTTAGATGCTCTCAGTCATTCGTAGCATTAAAATATAATCATAAGTTCTCCCTGGACTAATAAATCTACATTTTCGATCATTTCTTTTTGCTTACGAGAATAAATAAAGACCCAAATAGTTTGTCCTTTGATGGAATAGCAGTTAACATCTCATAATTCAGTTCAGTGCCTGTATACAATGGTTATGCCACCAAACAGTTATTTGGAACCATCTTAACAAAGAGGACACCTGGTTTCAAGGCTTGTATATTGGCGCAAAATAGGGAAGACTAAGAAAAATCTATGATGCTCAAATTTAAATTTGCACTAAATGCATTTTCCTGTGAGTTTCAAAAGCCTTTTTCAGCAAACCCACTTCGTGCATATCTTTCAAATCAAGTCTTTCCTTAAAGCCGATTTCCTTCGAGGTATCCTATCAAACAGCTCACATGCTTGCTATCGGTAAAAGGGAGAGGTTTCGAAACCTCTTTCGAGCTCCGAAATTGGCTTCCCATCCATATAAAGATGCCAAACACTTTTCAAAATTCAAGTATGAAAGATTTCCTTTGGAGTGGCATGGCTTTATCATAGTCTTGTTTCCCATACAAGTGGTCTTCATATTTTCACAATACTACTGCTATAGATGCCGCATTTGCTTGCCGACTTTGGACAAAGATTTATTGCAATGGTAAGGATATTAGCATAAGCCACAGTGTTAGGACACTCTTCCTCCACATCTTGCATTGCCTTGATTATGGTATCAAATCCATCACCCTCCAGGGATAAGTTATCTTCTGAGTCCTCCTCGACTTTGCTGTCTGGACTAGATTGGATGCATTGCCTTGATTACGGTATCAAATCCATCACCCTCCAGGGATAAGTTATCTTTTGAGTCCTTCTCGACTTTGTTGTCTAGACTAGATTGGATAATCATAGAGGCATCACATCCCTCTTGAAAGAAGAGCCTCGAGTTCCAAGAACTGTCACATTTACCTCTCTGAATTTATGATCAACAAACTTCTTCACAATGGCATCAACATCAGGACAAGAATTTGCATAAAAATTCTAACGAAACATACTTGATTGAGTTGATACTTTACTTCTACCCATTCCTAATATTACCAACAAGACCAAGCTCAACTTAACACATTCCTTTCTGGTATTTAATAATACAATGCCATGAGCACACAATTCTGAAGCCGTGAACTTGTAACCCAATGAAGAAAATAATTTCTTCTTTGTGTAAAGTTGAAACAAGCAATCAAGTGCAGTTTTATATTAATCTTCATCTGAAGGCATTTGATTCCACTAAACGGCGCTTTTTTAATGTCCAGTAGGCTTGATAAACTTCCTCCCATGTGTCTAGTTATACCCTCCACACTTTTCGAGCACACAATTCTGAAGCTGTGAACTTGTAATTCAATGAAGAAAATAATTTATTTTTTGTGTAAAGTTGAAACAAGCAACTAAGTGCAGTTTTATATTCTTCATCTGAAGGCATTTGATTCCACTATAACCCAATGAAGAAAATAATATTTATTTTTTTAAAGTTGAAACAAGCAACTAAGTGCAGTTTTATATTCTTCATCTGAAGGCATTTGATTCCACTAAACGGGGCTTTTTTAATGCCCATGATAAACTTCCTCCAACGTGCCTAATTATGCCCTCCACACTTTTTGACCATGCCTATCATGGAAGTTACGATTTCATGTCTGTGAATATACTTCAATGGATGCACATACACTGTTGTGGAGATCACAGTCTTTCCTCACTTTCAATGAATAAAAGTTTCGAAAGAAACTTGTTTCTCCCAAAACAATATGAAAGTACCGATACGAGATTTAGACTTTCAACCTCGAAGACTTCCACAATATGCGTGAAACTATTAAGTGGTTCTCACAACAACTTAGGTTTGGAGGTTTTAAAACCTCTCGTAACCTCTTGATGAATTTAATTTTTTTATTTTTGTTTTTTAAGTGGTTGTTCGGTTTGGTAGTTTCCATAACTATGTTGGCTTTTGAAGAGGTTATGACAATTTTTTTGAGTTTTAACAAGGCTATAAGAACTTTGAGTTCCAATAGAGGTTTTCTACCTTATTCAAATTTCTATAACAATTTATTTTTTCACACCAAAAATTATTTTTTAGAGGATTCTACGATATTTAAAGTTCTGATTCAACTTGAAAACTCAATAGTAGCTATCCCAGTAAAAATTTGAAAATTTTGTAAATTTCAACTAGAGGTTTGTTTTTTAATGAAGATTTAACCAGATGATGTGCAATAATCTTGGAGAATAATTCATCATTTATTTCTACTCTAGATATCCAAAACTCAAATTTTGACTATTTTCATAAACCACTTGCCGAGAATTTGAACTTCTAAAATATCCCAAATGGTAAGATATTTTTCCCTGAAAATTTTCCTCAATACCTTCAATGATGCCAGGGATACCCCTATAAAACATTTATTCTATCTCACACAATTTGTGATATTTAATTAATTTTTGATTCGACGGGGTCAAAATAAGTGCAAAAACATGTGACATTGACCTTGTGTGACAACATAGGTGTACAATTTTTTTGAACTAGGAAAATAATTTGATTATTAAGGTAGCTGAAAATTCCTATGCCATTTGATTATAACGATGGGGTTTTGACATAAAGTTTAAAATTGATCCCATTCAAATATGTGGGTAATACTATCCATCCTTGTTGTTATGATTGAGATATGAAGAAGATCATGAGCCCTATCATAGAGGTATGGTAAGGGCCAAAGGGTTGTAAAAGTGGCCTTAATAGATAGAACTATGGGTATTGATAGTCCAAATTGAGAGATCAAAGAAATGTTAACTGAATCCAAAATGTGATACCCAGTCTCCCTAAAGATAGACCTTATACTAGTTATGGGAATTATCACAATGACAATAGACCCATCCACAAAAAATTTAGAGGAGGATGTGATACAAGAAGAGGTTAAAATTACAGAAAAAGGGAGGATGTTACTTGTTATAAATCTAGTGAAACAAGACATTATGCAAATGACTAGAGGGAACAAAGGAAGGTTTGTGGATTCTATAATGATGGGAATCATGATTTATTTGGTTGCCTAGAGATTCAAAATACTATAAGAAAAATCAAACCACTACAAAGAGTTAAGAATTTCCTAGAACAAAAGCATCAAGAGGGGCTAAATTTATAATGAGAATAACCAAATAAGACCCCTAAATGCTCACAAATTTGAAAAAATAGAAATACACAATTATGGGAATAAAGAATAGAACTATTTTATGAAGGAAGAGTTAGAGAAAGAATACTTAGGGAAGGATCATTGTCAAGGAGGAAAGAGAACATAAATAAAAATAAGGTATCAATGGTGAAAATAGGTTGTAAAGACACTATAAGAAGAAGATTACTAATAGATTAATTAGACAAAGAAATTATGGATGATTCTCGTACTAGGAAAGGTTTTTATTTGATAGTAGAAAAGGCTACAAATATTGTTAAGTAGTAATAGAAGAAGGAATATTACCCTAGGGCCTATTTTCTAGAAATAGGAGTGTTGATATTGAATGAGTTGGCCATTCTGGTAGAAAAGGATAATATGTTAGGAAAACTTAGATAATTTATTGTAGTGTCAAAAATTGTCACCCTTAACAATTTCACACTATGCAACTTTTTCCCCCTTTATTTATTGGACCTAAATATATCCCTAATTTCTTAAAATTATGCATTCCAAGGTCTATTTTTACCACTTTCCAAAGGAGTGCAAGCATTGAATAAATGCAAACAATTATTGTTTTGATCTTGACACTAGAAATCATGGAAGATAGGGCAGGGACCCATACACCCATGGGAATATAGATTCCCTTATCTTGTCGAGGACCAATTTTTAATATGTTGTTGTTGGCATTTAAACATTCAAAATTCAATATTTAAGTGTTGGCTTTTAGGATCTAGTTTTTGAGAAATTAGAACATTTGCATATAAATACCTTGTTATTTTATCATTTGAAATCTAACAAAAAGAACAAGTATTCATGAGAAAATACTATTGTCAAGAGCAATTCAAGAGCAGCATTTCAATGATGTATTGCAGCAATTCAAGATCCAACATCATGTCAAATTTTATGTGTGTTCATGTTCATGTTTTGTAAAGGCTAACCCTTTTTGTAGGTCTCCAAAGCATTCAAGCATTCAAGCAAGAAAGATCCAAATCCTTGAGGTTATGTGCATGACTTCAGTCCTTCAAGGAAGTCATTGAAGGGTGGTGAGTTGCAGCATTTTGTGGTTTCTTCATTCCTCCCTTTCAATTATCATTCCTATCATTGGCATTGCCACTGTGTCCACCTCCAAGTCAAAAAAATTACATGGGATTTGACTAAGGCAAGCACCTAAATGTCCCAACATTTTCTCCCTCTTTGAATGTGCAAGTTACAGGTTTGAAAAGGATTGAAAGAAAATTGTTTATTGTCGCACTCAAAGCCCTAAAAGTTGTCAAACCACAGAAATTCAACTACAAAATTACTTAACGATATTTTGAAAACTCTGCAATGGAAAATAGAAGGTCAAATCCAACATCAGAGGACTACAAAATAAGTTTTAGGATACCCTATCAAAGACCCATACACCCCTAGGTGTTTGTATCCTCTTCTACATGCCAAATCCAACTTTTTATGATAGGTGCACAATCTCCAGTACTTCTCAAATCATATGTCTACAGTTTACAGTTTTAGTATGTGTGCTTTTGAAATATTGCATTTATCATATTAGGTCATATGCCTCAATTAATTTAATTATTCCAAATCATTTCCAATACAATTTCAAGGCCCTAAAGATGGAGATCCAAATCTGATTGGCTCACCTTCATGGTTGATAGTCAATTTATTCATCTCGTTGATCTCCATTCTAATGTAATTTTGAAAAAGGAAGCTATTAACCCTAGGTTTCACATATTAAACTTAGGGTTCCCTTTTTCATATATTACATTTTGGTGAACCCAACATTTTGGCATAATAGACCTTTTGAAAATTGCATTCATTCACCCTAGATCTAGGTTTTGCATAATATTGTCTTGCATTTCGCAATTAGAGTTTCATATTTGCATCATAAAAAATCATAAAAATCCAAAATTATTGTAGCATAATTTGTATTAGGTTGTGTTTCAATAATCTAGATCATATTGGCATTCAAGATTACTTTCAAAAGTGACTTTATGTTCAAACATTATCATACACTTGTATTTCACCTACATTAAGAAATTTCCTCAAAAATAATCACTATGAAACCACTTTGCAAATAGAAATAGAAACCTTAAACAACTTAAACATTCAGTTTTTCAATTTTCAAACCTCCTATATATTAGAATTAGCTATGGCTCCCAATATCTTGAGACCAAATGGAAAGCACAAAGAGAGAGAATAGAATGTGACAAGAATAAACTATATTCTTATCAATATGATTGAATGATATGTGATGTGTACAATGTAGTAGAAACCCCTTGGTTATATAGCCAAGGTGAGATACAAGATGTCATATGATTATGACAAGTGTCTTAATCATATGACATGAGACAACTTATCACACTTACCTAGGTTCACACGTGTTACAAGTCAAAAGATAAGATAACTAATGACAACCAACACCTTCTAGAAAGATTCCTTCCTAGGACCTAAGTAAACTTAACATGTAAATAAGTACTCTAGAGTAATGAATTAACTAGGTAAAAGACTTTATTTACACCAACACCCCCCTTAAGTGAAACTTAGCGAGTAATAGATTATTATGCAAATAACACAAAGATGCAAGAATGGGTCCTAGCTACTAGGCCATGTTAGGTACCCACGTACAAATGCAATGCAATCTCTCACAAATGGAGAAAAGGAGAAAACTCAATGGGAAAAAACTCCTCTCCAAAAGAAAGATGAAATACAAAAAATAAATGCTCTCAATGATGCATGAGAATGCCAATACCCCATGTGAGAAAAAATACCCCCCCCATAAGAGAGAAGTAGAAGAGAGACAAGGAAGCCCCCCCCCTCAATGTTGAGTCTCCTGCAATGATGGTAGAAGCTTGACATTGAATGTTGAAGATGATCCAATCTTATCAAACAATGTTCCTACCCTTAGGAAGAAATAAACCAATGGATGTATGCAGGATGTCAGAAAGATGAATAATGGATGGTGTCTCTGAATGATGCTCAAGTGTCTCCATGTCGATGTCAAAAGTTGGCACACTCCAAACAGGCATTCTATAAGGCCACATTATTGAAGAGTACAATCCAGAATCTAGTAGAGATGAATGTAGAACATGATCCAAAGATAAATATATCCCCTTTGAAGAAAAAGAAGCCTCCTCCAAATGTTTTCCAAAAGTATCCATAGTCACATCAAACTGCAAAGAATGATCATGTAGAGAATGAACAAGAGGGTCAAAGTGTTCCCTCGCAACAACTAAAGAAGGATCTTCTCCATCAAAGAGAATATTAATTTCATCAATTCATGTCCCCCAAATCTGCAATTTGAGACTCCACAAACAAGTCTGGAATACCTGTCAAGAAGCCATCACAAATATCCAAATCTAAAAGAAAATGAGGACCCTGTTGCACTGAATCACAAGGAACCAAAATTGTTGAATCACAAGCATCATCAAATACAACAGTAGATGGAGGAGATATAATGCATGAATCAAGGACTGGATATGATGTGAGAAATCTAAAGTTCAAGAAGCCAAATGTCTCCTCTGAATCATTGTTCATACTTGAAGTTTTATCAATAGCCGAAGGAACAAGGTCATCATCAAAAGCAAAATCTGCAAAGGTATACAACCAAGATGAATGATCAACCACCCCAATAGTAATGATCTCTCTACTCTCCAAGTCTTGAATGATGACTAAATCAGGTGTGAACTCCACAATTCTCCCATCTCCACCATGTGTAATTTGATATATGGAAAGAATATTGATCATCAAATGAGGAACACACAAAATATCCTAGAAAGTGTTGTCCCCAAAGCTAATAGATCTCTTCCCAATTACACTCATGTATGTATTATTTCCCATCAAGATAGGAGGCATAGTACAAGGTTGAAAAGAAGAGAACATAGACTATGAAGATGTCATATGATGAGATGATCATGAATCTAGAAGCCATCTCCCTAATCTCCATGACCTGAAAAAGCTTAAAGAGCTTGACCTTTATTTCCCGATGTAGATGCTTGACCTTTGTCCTTTTTAGACTATTTTGAAGGAGGAGGAGGTGATTCAAACATTCTACAAGGAAAATCAATGTGATTTCTTTTCAGAATATTTTTCAACTCATCAATATCCTTCTTGTAACAATAGTGTTTTTCATGTCCATCCTTCTTGCAATATGCACAAAAAGGCCTCTCCTTCTTAGATGATTCCCCTTTAGAAAAGGATTTTTTCTTTGCTTGATCTGAATGAGGATTATTCTTTGCTTTCTTTTGTTTCTTATCCGATTCTGATTCTTTCACTTGACTAACCAACAATCCCTGAGATTTAGAAGTCTTGATAAGACTCATTGAGATAATCTTTTGTTGCTCATGTATCAACATCTCATAAAATGATGCAAATGAAGGTGTAGTGTATGTATACCCATAGTCAATCTATGAGTATGAAAGCTAGAAACAAAAGAAGCATAATTAGGACCAAGTTTTTTCATTGTATTGTAGACCAACTAAATGTCCTTATCAATTCCACATGCTTTACACTGCTCTCTTAGATAATTAACCTTAGTGATGTAGTCTTGGATGTTGTCAAAGTTCTTATGATCAAGGCTCAACAATTCATTATCAATTTGATAGCCTCTTACTTCATCTGTAGTACCATACAATGTTCTCAATTTGTCCCATGCTTCATGAGAATTTTTGCATGATTTAATTTGAAACTACAAATCTTCATAAACAAGTCTACGAAAACACCCAAGAGCTTTGGTATGTTTAATCATCCATTTTAAATTTTTATTTGCATTTGTAGGTTCAGGTACCTTGTCTTCAACATATAGAGTGTGACATTTTTCATTAGAATACTCCATGCATTTTGATGTCGAGTGATCCCACAATAGTGGTTTACAATTTTTGCACAAACTGGACATTGAAATTATTATTTTTAACTAAATCTTCACATTCAAGCACCTATAGCAGCTAAACCGTGAGGAATTTGAAGATGATGCAAACTAGAGTCTCGTCACAATTTTTCTATTGATTCTAAAATAAAATCAAAATCAAAATTTTTGGAATCAGATTGCACTTTTTTCTCCATCTCCCATGAAAACTGGTTTTTTTCAAAAAATAGTATTTTTAAAAAGTGGCACACACCGTATAATGCATAACTTTTTTTCCATGAAGGATAAAATTCCAATTCTTTACAATTTAGATTTGTAACTCCGATATCTAGTGATTCCACTTGGTTAGATAGTTTTTTATTGAATATTTTTTCTTTAATCAAGTTTCAAAGTCAAACCAATTACAATTGAGATATAGTGTGACCGTATAATGCGTAATTTTTTTTGTATATATCAAAATTTAATTTATTTTTTTTGTTGGATCAAGACTTCAATATTTGGTGCACTCATATTTTTCAAAAAAAAATTGAAAATCTGCTATTTTTCCACATGTGCAAAACAGAGACCTTCATTTTCGATGAAAAACCTATGTTTAATAAAACTAAAAAAATACATAATAAAACCAAAACATTTAAAATTATATTCTTTGGATAGCTCATTTTGATTACCTAATTCCAGTTGGGTTTGTGAAGAATCCTCCATTTTCATCCTCAACCCAAGCTCTGAAGCGTAAAAATTTAGATTTTTTTTGTGTCTCAAGGGGGGATGAGGGGTAAGGGGGTTCGAAAAAACCCCTAGGGGTTCAAGCAAACCACCCTTCCATAAGGGATTTTGTTTGGTTTTTGGGCAGGATAGCATTAAAAGGGTTCACTTGAACCCAGGTTCATACGAACCCCTTATGGGTTCACTCAAACCAGTAGGTTCGTACGAACCCCTAAAATTAATTTTTTTGCCATAGGGTCATTTTTTGTGAGTTTTCCTTCCTCACTTGAATTGTAAAACTATTGTGGCTTCACCCTTCCATGTTGAATAATTATATGATGTGAGCAAAGGAATCTTAGAATGATCCATGAAAATGAGAGAGCACAAGCAAACAGATCAAAAAATGCACCAAGAGACCCCCCAAAACACTCAATTAGGAAACCCCCTCCAAACAAATATCTAATTTGGCACTTTATATTTAGTGCATTTACAATTGCTAGATGCCAAGAACAGCAAGCTAGACTTTATCTTAGTGCTTACAAATGCCAAAATAGGCCACAGAATCAAGTAAAATATTTGGTACAAAATGAGATCAATCTGATCATACTAATAAAAATTACACAAAAAATTATGCACTTTCAAAAAAACTTCACCCAAAAATGTTACCGCAGGAGCAAGATATGAGCTCCCAAAGTTCCCAAAATGAAGACAAAGCAGCAACACCTGTGATAATCTAGAATTTCTAGAAAAAAATAGGCACCAAAACCAAAAATTGATTGCACCACTACTAAGAGTGCAAAAAATTAGCCTAAATAAAAAAAAAAATTGCTTTAAAAAAGGAGGTCGTGAGCTCAAGTTATGGGCCTTCAAAGTTCACCTACAAAAATAAAAATTAAATTGGAGAGGGGAGAAAAGAAAATTTAGACTATTGACGTCATCACTGATGTGATGATGATTTTATCAAGTCACTCAATTAAATTTGACGATCATCAACTAGTTAAAAAAGCATATTCTCTGCACCAAACGGAATATTCTTGCGTCAGTCGGGATTTATAGATCATGCCCTAGAATATTCCTTGGTACTACCGGATTTGCTGGAATCTTCTTGTCGTCAGCATAATCTCAAGATCCTTGATGGAATCTTCAATAAATGCTTAGAATATTTTTTATAGCGACTAGATTTTTTAAAGGATGATCACAGAAATTCTTGATTGCCCAGAACAATTTAAAAGGCCCGCTGGATTTAAATGAATGGTGTTGACCAGAATTTATTTAAATAGCCACTAATTGTAAATGGAGGTCATTTTTTTAGAAGACAACGCCGCCAATAGAAATTTGTCATGTGGCGATGTGGCAGGGGTACGCTGTCAATACTCTACATACTAATAGAGTACAGCGAAATAAATCTGTAGTAGTTTTTGCTTTTTTATTATTATTATTTGTATTTAACAACTTTCAAATCAAAAAATAGGGTGATCCCACAATAGTGGTTTACAATTTTTGGCCAAACTGGACACTGAAATTATTATTTTTAACTAAATCTTCACATTCAGGCACCTATAGCAACTAAACCATGATAATTTGAAGATGATGCAAACTAGAGTCTCGTCACATTTTGTCTGTAGATTCCAAAAAAAAAAATTCAAAATTTTTGGAATTAGATTGCACTTCTTTTTCCATCTCCTACAAAAATTGATTTTTTACATAAAACAACATTTTTAAAAAGTGATGCACACTATATAACGCATAGTTGTTTTTCCATGAAGGATAAAACTCTAATTCTTTCGAATTTAGATTTGTAACTCTGATATCTAGTGTTTTCACTTGGTTAGACAGTTTTTTATTGAATATTTTTTCTTTAATCAAGTTTTGAAGTCAAACCAATTACAATTCAGACATAGCACAACCGTATAACACAATTTTTTTTGTATATATCAAAATTCAATTTTTTTTTTTGTTGGATCAAGGACTTCAATATCTTGTTCACTCATATTTTAAAAAAAAAAATTGATAATTTGTTATTTTTCCACATGTGTAGAACAAAGACCTTCATTTTCGATGAAAAACCTATGTTTAATAAAACTAAAAAACAAATACATAATAAAACTAAAACATATTAAAATTATATTCGTTGGATAGCTTGTTCTGAGGACTACCTGATTCCAGTTGGGTTTGTGAAGATTCCTCCATTTTCATCCTCAACCCAAGCTCTGAAGTGCCAAATTTTAGGCTTTTTGTGTCTCAAGGAGGGGATGAGGATTTAGGGGGGTTCATTCGAACCATGGTTCGCTCGAGCCTAAGTTCGAGCAAACCTCTTCAAGGGGGTTCACTCAAACCCCTTTCATATGCATTTTTTTTTTTTTGTTGGTGGAAAAAAGTTTAAGGGGTTCACTCGAACCCAAGTTCAGTCAAATCCCTTTTTGGTTCGGTCGAACTTCTAGGTTCGTATGAACCCCCAAAATCACTTTTTTTTCCATGGGGTCATTTTTTCTCAGTTTTCCTTCCTCCATCAAATTGTAAACCACTATTGTGGCTTCACCCAACATTCAATTGAAATAATGATTTTTTTTATAAAAAATTTTCAATCGAATAAGATAATTATTTTTCAAAAAAATCGTACCTTATCATAATGATGACCTAGGGGGTTGTACGGCTCCCTAGGCAAATAAAATTTGCCTCACCAAACAACTATTCTAATTTGAATGAATTGACAGTCGATCTTAAGGTTTTTGGCCCTTTTGGATGTGATGGTAGGGTCATATTTGACCCAAAATGCTCCAAAAATGTAGCTCCCTTATAGATGCAATGGTAGGATCGGATTTGACCCAAAATGATCCAAAAATGTAACTCCCTTATGGAAGTGATGGCAAGGTCGAATTTGACCCAAAATACTCCAAAAATGCAGCTACCTTTTGGATCTGGCAACCACTCTTGAACTTCAAACCCTCATATATTTGGCCTCGTATGGCCGATTTGGATGAAACAAAAGGAAATTTTGACTTTCTCGAACCTTCTGGATGCAATGGTGTGCTTAGATTCGCACTAGAAAACTTCGATTTGAACCTGCAATACAGAGCCAAAAATGGAACCCCCTAGAATCTAGTATTTCTATCAAGTTGTTATGATTCTCCAGATCATCATACGATGCAAGAGAAAAGCATACTCAACTTTCAAGATTCACCAAAATCTCTTTAGAAAATGGTTATCCAATGGCACCCAACCCACTCTCATACCATGTTAGAATTGGCTATGTTTGCCAAGATCTTGAGACCAAATGGAAAGCACAAAGAGAGAATAGAATGTGACAAGAATAAACTATATTCTTATCAATATGATTCAATGATATATGACGTGTACAATGTAGTAGAAACCCCTTGGTTATATAGCCAAGGTTAGATACAAGATGTCATAGGATTATGACAAGTGTCTTAATAATCATATGACATGAGACAACTTATCACACTTACCCAGGTTCACATGTGTTACGAGTCAAAAGATAAGATAACTAATGACAACTAATACCTTCTAGAAATATTCCTTCATAAGAGCTAAGTAAATTTAACATGTAAATAAGTCCCTTAGTAATGAATTAACTAGGTACAAGACTTTATTTACACCAATACTATCAAGGACTTAGATGCCCCTGGGTGACCCTATCCTTGTACAAGTGCATCAGCAAACTTTTTCATAGTTGTTTGTCTCTGTATGTTCAATTTGTAGGTACTGTCATATCTCTATTTTGAAATCAATAATTCAATGTTTTTAGGCATATTAGATATAGTTCATAAAGGTGAAAGAAAGTGCATTGTTTGTGTTTCAAAATTGCATTGAAATCCTCATTTCTAGGAATTTGCATTTTGGAACCAATCAATTATTGCATTTCAGATCTAAAATTTGTGTTCATAAAATCTTCACCATTCTTACATATTTGTATTTTGCATCAAATTGGCATAAATTGAGCAAATTCTGGGAAATTACTTACTGTTACAATTGTTTGCAAGTAGAATCGGAATCCTTAAGCAGTGTAATACACAGTCATATTTTCAAATTCTAGAACCCCTAACTAGGACTCAGATGTCCTTGGGCAACCCTGTCCTACTATTCCTAGCTAGAAAAACTTTTTCATAGACCTCTATTGTTGTGTTTCATGTTTGCTTCTGCTATCTGATGTTTGTTTTTGGTCATTTTGTTGTGTATGTTTTTCAGTTTAGTGTTCATCTTGGGTACACTTAAGTGTTTGAAACTTGTATGAGTTTCATGACCTAGTGTCCTATTGCCAATAATTCACTGAGATGTAGTTCTAGACTTATGGAATCTTGTGCTAGTTTCACATCCATTGTAGATCATGAGTCTTCTAACTCTTTCATGACAAGTTTTTTCAATACTTGACCAATTTTGGACTCTATTTGTGACGCAATCATACCAATGATAACCTTAAACAAACACATATCTTTACATATGTTGAGACTATGGTTTCCCATGTTCCTAAAGAAAAACTTAAAAAATTGGACAAGGACTTAGAAAAATTTCAAGACTTTGTGAGTACTAAATACTTCGTTGGTACAATGGTTCCTATAATTGACAACATGAGGAAATTCATTAATGGTGATCATGGATTAGAGGTTTTGTGTATCCTAGCCCATATAGTTGATTATAATGTTCCTATAGTGGATAGTTGAACTTAAGCTTTGTGATATACACAAAGTCAAGGAGGAATTCAAGTCTCCCTCCCTACAACTATAGCCTCTATTCCTACATACACAAATCCAATTTTTGCTTCAACAACACAACAAAGTATTGGTATAAATCCAACAATAGGTTTTTCCATTGGAAATCATTTTGGTTTTGGATCTTCACATGTCACACCTCAAGTTTCATCTCCACTCATAAATTTGCAACATAGTAACCCACCTAGCACACACACAATTCCACCATATTCACCACATTCCCAAAACATGTCAACAAACGATTCATCATCAACCAACTTTTGCAAAATGTAACCTCACTTGAACAACAAATCTCAACTTTGAACTAAAACCAAAATAGAAAACCATCGCAATATGTCAAAAGGATCCCATTATCATTTGAAATATTGAAAGCACAAATGCCACAAAGCATAGAGATACCCCAATTTGGCAAGTACAATGGTAAAGGGGATCCTAGCAATAATTTATTGGCATATACAGCCTTGTGTACTGACTTCATTTTTTAGGATAAGCTCTTGAATGATCTCTTTCCTAGGTCATTAAAAGACATGGCTTTGGAATGTTTTTGTTCATTGCCCAATAATTCAATTCACTCATTTAATGAGCTTATTGATGCCTTTCTCAATCATTTCCAAGTGAACATTGGTCCTAAAGTTTCCCTACCTAATTTAATGAGATGCAAACAAAAGAGAGGGAAAAAAATCATAGATTTCATATAAGCCACTATTAGTTGTTTATCACAAATCAATCTAACTCTTCCTAATGCAGATATCCAAAGAGTGTTCATTGACAACTTGCAAACTGACATAAGGGATAGAATCTTATTGATGAAATTCACATCTTTCATACATTTGTGTACGGCTCTTCATGACTATCAAAATTCAATCAGTCAGTATGAAGAAGCATCTTCATCAACTCATACTAAGAAATCTGAATCCATACACCAAAATAACTATCAACCATTCAAAAAGAAAAAGAAAATTTTATCAAGTTTCATACACCTCAAACAACCAACCACACTGAACCTCAAGTTGTTGCTATAATTCCAGCTCCATACCAATTTAGACCAAAAGATAGGAAATTCACCCTGTTACCTGACACTCTCCATTTGATCATGTTACAAATTTTGAGTAAGAACCTAATCTGATTGCCTCCTATCAAGCCTATGGACACAAATAAACCTTTATCTCCAAACTTCAATCCAAATTCCTTTTGTCAATATCATCACACAAATGGACATGATATAGAGCAATGTATGCATCTTAAACATCAAGTTCAAGACCTCATTGATTCTAATCACATCTAGTTGGATGGAATTAATGACCAAGGGAACAAATATATTGCCGCACCCAATCAAAATTTGCATTTTTTTACCAATCCATTTCCCAACCATTCATCCAACTTTGTGCAAGCTTGTGATGTTAAGAATGATGAGATGAATTTTGATAAGACTAATGACATGAGTGATGACATGAATGATGAAAATAATGAAGAGAAGGAAGTAGATCACATGGTTCATCTAATAGATGTTCAACCTCGTAAGGGCCAAACCGTTGAGTTACCTGGCATTGCTTTCACGCATAGTGGCACACCTAGACATGCACCTAATGGTCCTCTCTACATTGTTAGCCGTATCAATGAAAAACTTGTGCAAGGAATACTCATTGATCTCGCATGTGTAGAGAATGTGATCGTTGAGGAGTTCCTAGTTATGTAAGATCTTTATCAAGATTCTTATGAACAATTGAAAGCATGGATAAAAACTCATGATTTTTTTTCTCATCCTACGATTGGTTAAATCGCTCTTCCTCTTAAGGTTAGACCAAATAAATTAGATGTTTCATTCTCCATCATCCCATCATCAAACCAATTCTATGTGAAGTTAGGCTACCCATGGCTACACTCCATGAATGTTGTCTTGTTGGTTATTTGCAAGTGCATAAAGCTCCCCTTTGAAAATGAGATATTATAGTGCATCATAGTGTGTTTAATCCTTTGTCTTCCCATGGGAATTTTTTATTGGATTTATTTTTTCCTCAACCTATGGAACCTATAAAGCCTCATGAAATTTCTTTTTCAAGTCATACCAAAATTTTAAGGCAAAGCACATAATAGAGTTATCTCTTAGCAATATTCCTTAGAATGATAGTTCCATGGTTGTTCCTCCTTCCCTGCCCATTATGGATGAACCTATGCCTCAATCTAATGCCCTTACAAGTAATCAAGGTAAATACGCTACAATCCCTCCACCCACCTCCTATAAGAGACCAAGAGACAATAAAATGATCCCTTTTGTGCCACCAAATATTTAAAAGAAGTGTATAAACCTAAAGAGATAGTGGTTTCCCAACCCCAGGTGGTTCCTTTAGTTCCTACCTTAAAGGAAGAAAATAAACCAATCATTGAAAAACCTACTCCTACCCCATCACAAATTGAAAATCATTCAAGAAGAAACCAAAATGCTAGAGTGTAGGCATAGACATCATGCTATTACTCGCTAATTGGAAAAAAAAAGGAATAAAACAATGTTCAAATGATAATCCAACACCTATGGAAACAACTCAAGAAGAAATACAACTCTCACCAAAATAAGAAATGGAACCAAAACAAGAAATGAAACAAGAAGAATCAAAGTTGCTATTGTAATAAAACGTCTCATTGTAATCAATTTGGATGATGAAGAGGAAATTGCTAAAATTGATAAGGAGGTGCATAATGAGCTTAATGTTTTATTTTCAAAGAAAATGAATCTAGATGGGGGAAATCATGATGCTCCTCTTGATGAGAGTGACCCACCACATGTTACACCTGGAGATGCTCCTAGTATGGCACTTTCCTATTCCCTTTAGCTAGTTGTTTTCCTTCCATTTATGATGAGCAATATTGGGATACGGACAACCTACTTTTGGCCGACTTGCATGTGCAGTACCCCTTTATGTTTGTTTCATGTGTTCTTTTTGTTTTCTTTCATGTGATGTGATTTCTTGTGTTGTGTTGCTCTATGTGTCTCTATGTTTGTGATTTTTCCTTGGATGGCCCTTGTTGCCCCGTTGGCACAATGATACAGAGGAAATGAACCTATCGTGACACTCTTCTATTTGTATCTTCATTCTTCTATATGTCATAAACTTTTTCTTTTATTTTTTGTCTCATGTTTTCCTTTTGGGGATGATGCAAGGTGTTGAGACATTTAGGTCTCTTCTATGTTGACCCAAAAGTTTCTTTGTCTTCTCTCTTTATGTGCCATTCCTCCTTTGTGTTTGTTATTCCATGAGTATTTGGGGAATGATGTCAATTCTGAACTCTATTATATCATTGTAGAAAAGACGTACACTGACCCCAAATCTATGGATCCCTTAGTGTTCCTTTCTATGTTGGGTGTCACATTACATTTTTGGGGCAACCCCTTATCATGACGTAGCTTTATTTGGAAACATATCATTGGAATAGGGCTTTCCAAATAAGCTGAAGATTGTAATCTTTTGTTTCATGGAATTTATCATTTTGCTCCTTTAAATTAATTGTGCACAACATGCTATTTTACAATTTCTTTAAAGTGGGGGTATACATTGGCATTATTTTGCTTCGCTTTGTTCACAGGGTTGGACTTGGTGGTGCATTGATATTGACATTGACATTTTCTTTGCTTCACTTTGCTCACAAGCATTGAACTTAGTGTAGTGTTGGCATAGCGTTTTGACCATTTTGTAGCACCTTATCAAGGTTATCAAGGAGTCTTGGTATATGGTTATGGATACACACCTAGAGAAAAATAGTCCTCACTAGACCTAGTGTGTTTTTTATTTTCCTACCCTATCTCGGGGGCTCACCTAATGAAAAATGGTCCTCACTAGCCTATGTGTCGTCCTGTTTGTGATTCACCCAGCAAATATTAGACTTTGCTATTGTGTGAGTCATGAACGCTTTTTGTATGGATCCTAGCATAATACAACTTGTTAGTCCATACCCTCTTTTTGCATTTCATATTGACATAGTATGTTAGTGTATGTTGTCTTCCTACATATCATATGTTGGTGTAATTAATTATTTAATTACACTTTAGCATAAGTTTACTTAGGCATATTTGATTTCCTAAGTTAATTCTTATCCTTATCTTATTGAGTTGTCTTTTTGCTCAAGATAAGATTAGGGTTGTTTTTTCTTGCTTTATTACATCATTTCCTTTTTGAAGGATTTTCTATTATTTGTAAAACAATTATCTTCAATAATCAAATCGTGTTGGTTTTAGCTTGCACAAGTTTTCTTTGAGGGTTTACAGATTTTGTTCTGAATATCTGTTGCATGTGATAGGTGATTGCTTGCAGGTGATTCTTAGGGACTGTGAAGTTGGTTTTTCAACTTCTGCATGGTATCAGAGCTCCAAACTTGTTGCTACCTATTCGTGTTTTGAAGATATTCTCCCATAGCATTTTTTTTGTGTAAGGGATTGAAGCCATTTTTCATTTTTGTTTTGGAAATCTAGATTCCACTCAGTTGAAGGAAAACGATTTCTGGGTTTTGTAGTTAGGGTCAAAATCTAAACTGGGTATCTTTTAGATTTTTGATATCATATATGGATTTAGAGAAAAATTGCTGTACTAAAATTGGCATGCGTCATTTTTCTCTTGGCTGAAGGTTTAAAAAAAATGTTTTTTCATCTTCTACTTGTTGGATCAAAAAATTATTTCTGGGTTTTGTTCTTAGCTTCAAAATATTTTTGGGTTTTTGTTTTTGTCCACTCATTGAGAACAAATTTTGCAAAAATTAAATCAGAAGTAAACTTTTTTTTTTGCTAAAAAACCCATTTCCTGCATGCTAAATTCAATGTTTTAAAAAATTCATAACTTTTGGCCATGGTGTCAGATTTTCACAAACGAGATATCATCGGAAAGTTGGTTCTAGCCTCTACATAGATCTAAGGTCCTTTTTAATCATGGAGGTAGATGTGAACATTGGTTTGTGCAAGCACTCATTTTTGTTTTCATGCACTAGGTTTGCATTTTCTCTGTAGTTTGTGCATGTTTTACATTCTCTCTTTTTGCAATCATTGGGCATTGTAATAAATGAACTGATATAAAGTTCCATCAAGGGGGTTTTTTGCATATCATTTTCATATTGGTGACAACTCGCGTGAGTTTATCTGGATTATGTTGTTTCTTTTGGCCTCATCTTGCTTAGTTAGACACATTTTTGGTTCGCATTGGTTCACACTTCAATTGAGAGATTATGGTTATTGATCCGCATTGGTTCAAATCCTTCTTAGTTTGAGGGCCATGTTTTTATGGTTAATGTTCCAGAGTCTTTTTGGTACTCCTTCCCATGGAAGATTTTTAGTCACAGTTTGACATCGACATCGAGATACACGATTTCCAGATTTTGTCATTATTTCATCTATTGTTGCTTCATGGATTCCAGGGTTGTTCCAGTTTGTGAGTATTTTAGTGTTTCATGGCATCGGGTCTGCTGTCACATTATTATGATTCCATTTTTTATTTCAGTTGTAGACAGAAGTATCTTTCCTTGCTTATCAGATTGCGGTTCCAGAGCTCTAGACCTGTTGCTTCTTGTTCATGTTTTGAAGGATTTTTTGGAGCTTCAAGGGTTTGGGGTTTGTCTTTTTTTTATCCAAAGAGTTGGTAATTTTCAGTGCATCCATGGTCAAATCGGATCTCTCCATTGAATCCAAAGTTGTCAGAATAGTCAAGATTGACCTTTGTTTCATCGAATTTGGCTTCCTTTTGTTAGATCTGTGAGGGTTTGAAGAAAGGGCCTTTTTTGCCAGATCCAGGGGATGCTCAATTTTTTGGAGCATTTTTAGTCCAAATGGACCTCACCGTTGCATCCGAAGCCACCAAAAACCTAAAGATCCACTATAAACTCTCTGATTAATACAATTAAGCTAATGCAATCTCTCTTGAAGCTTGCAGAGCACCCTTGCTTTTTTGTCTCCATCTCTTCCTTTTTGTCTCCATCTCTTCCATCATCATCTTGCATAATCATTACTTTTTCCTCCCTAAGTTGAACTTATGGGGGGGTGTTAGTGTAATTAATTAATTATTACACTGGCATAAGTTAACTTAGGTCAGGCCTTGTGTGAGTCAAGTATATGAGACTTCCAACCAATTGGCGATACAAGGTAGCATCTACCAAAGGTGAAGAACAAGAAGCCTCAAGTTTGACCCCTGATAGAAATGGAGTCGATGCAGGCTTACAATCATCCATGCGAAATCTGGAGAGCATATCAAGAGCATACTTGGCCTGAGAAAGAAAGATACCATCCGAAGACTGTGTAATCTCAATGCCCAAGAAATAGTGAAGAAGACCCAAGTCAGACATCAAAAAATGATCATGAAGGTCAGTTTTTACTACCTTGGTGGTGGATGAGGAATTCCCTGTAATCAGCAAGTCATCAACATAGAGAACAAGGAAAGTGAGAGTATCATCCTGCTGCAAAATGTAGACGTTTGGATTAGAATGGCACCAAGTGAACCTAACTAATAGAAAAAAGGAGTCCATCTTGGCATACCAGGCTCGTGGGGCCTATTTAAGGCCATAGAGAGACTTCCGAAGTCGGCAGACAAGTGAAGGATTCTGGACGAACCCCTATGGCTGCTCCATATATATCTACTCCTGAAGGTCACCATGAAGAAAAGCACTCTTCACATCCATCTGATGAACTTCCCAACAATGGGCTGCAGCAATGGCAAGGACAAGTCGGATTGAAGTCATCTTGGCAACCGGTGCAAAAGTCTCAGAGTAGTCAATCCCAGGAACTTGGGAGAATCATTTTGCAGCCAAGCGAGCCTTATGTTTGTCGACTAACCCATCTGCAACAAATTTTGTTCGATAGACCCTCTTGCATCGAACAAGTTTTCTTCCCTTAGGAAGTGGGACTAAATCCCAAGTATGGTTCCTTTCCAAGTAACTAAACTCTTCCTGCATAGCAGCATCCCACTCGGGGACACAAAAATCTTCCTTGAAGAATTGTGGATCAGAAGTTGAAGCAAAGAAGAGATAAGGATCCTGCTCAAACTGTGACCTTGTTCTTCTTGTATCTGAAAGATCACCAATCCAATCACTTGTTGACTCCAAAGTCTGACGAGCCCAAAGAAGCCCAATGGAAGGAGAATATGGAGGAGAATCATCATCCTCTGAATGATGACTAAGAGAGGAGGAAGATGAACTCTCATCATCACCATCTGAACTAGAGGAAGAAGACTCCTCGAGAGGATTAAGATCCTCAGAAGATCTATCATCATGAAGTCGCAGTGTCTCCATGGGAATGAAGGATGGAGAACTGGTAGAAGAAGTATCTTCCTCAAACTGAACACTCCTCTCAATGAAGAGCTCATGTGTGGTAGGGTGGAGTAGCCTGTAGCCTTTGACACCATCTGGATAGCCAAAAAATATGTAAGGCCTACTCTGTGGATCCATTGCCTTGTGTTTCTCTGCTGGAATGTGGGCCCATGCAAGAGATCCAAACACTCGAAAGTGCTTGATTGTGGGTTTCTGACTGGTCCAAGCTTGAAAAGGAGTTACCCCCTTCACAGCTCGGTGAGGAACCCAGTTCTGGATATAACATGCATAGTTGATGGCCTCTGCCCAATACTGAGGTGCCAATGATTTGGAGTGGATCATCCAATTGGCCATTTCCTTCAATGACCTATTCTTTCATTCTGCAACTCCATTTTGCTGTGGACTGTAGGGAACTGTGTTCTGAAGATTAATACCCTATGAGGCACAAAACTGCTCAAACCTCTGGTTCACATATTCCCTGCCATTATCGGTGCACAAAACTTTGAAAACCTTCCCAGATTGTTTCTCTGCAAAAGCTTTAAAGTCCTTAAAAGACTCAAAGACTTCAGAATTTTGTTTGAGAAAATATACAAAGGTGTATCGGGAAAGATCGTCAATGAAGGTCAATACATATCTAGCTCTACTGAATGAAGGATGCTGAAATGGACCAGCCAAATCACTGTGTACTAACTCCAAGAGCTGTGTGGCTCTCCATGCTTTGCCTTTGTCAAATTTTTCTTCAGGATGCTTGCCAAGAATGCAGCCTTAACAAACTCCATCAGAGAATCGAATAGAAGGCAACCCTGTAACCATGTCATGTTGACTGAGCTGCTGCAAGTAGCGATAGTTCAAGTGCCCAAACCACTGATGCCACAAATGACTCACCTCATCTGAGTGAGTGAGCAATGCTAGTGAAGGAGAATAAGGAACAAAATGAGAAAGGTGATAGAGCCAAGAATGGTTATCAACTTTTCCCATAGCAACTGTAGACCCATTGTGCAGATCACTGATAACCACAGAATCAGGTGTAAATTCAACTCTCTTGCCAGAACTTGTATGGGTGATCTGGTAGACAGATAGGAGATTAATTGATAAAGAAGGCACACAAAGTACATCATGGAATGTCCCATCACCAATGTCAACAGACCCTCTCCCAAGAACTTCTTCTGGTGTATCATTACCCATAAGAATATCAGGCATAGAACATGACTCCAAGGATGAGAAGCTTTCCTTTTTATTGGCCATGTGGTGAGAAGCACCTAAGTCAATTACCCAAGAATCTGGTTGAGAAGCAATTGCAACTAAGGCCTTTCCCTTTCCTTTCCCCTTACTCTTGTATGTGTTCTTTGAAGACCCTTCTGATGAGACTTGTTTGACAGAATCAGGCACCTGGATATTGTTCTTCTCAAGAACATGAGACAGGTGATCAATCTGTTTCTTCAAGCACTTATGTTCATCGTGGCCATTTTTCTTACAATAGGAACACTTAGTTTTCTCCTTCTTGGGATTATCACCTTTTGAAGAAGATGCATCATTAGCTACTTTTGGTGCAGTTGGTTTATGTTCTTGCTTATTTTCTTCTTGGTTCTTTTGTTTCTTTTCTTTCTTAGCAACCCCCTTCTGATCTTTAGTGCCATGATTTGCAGCCAAGGCATGAGATTTAAAGGGCTTAATTGTGCCCATTTGAACCAATTTGTCTTGCTCCTTAGTGAGTTCATTAGCAAAATCATCTAGAAAAGGCATCTTATATGTGGTTCCCAAGGCACTTTTTGTGGCATAGAATGTAGAAACAAACACAGAGTAATTAGGACCAAGTTTAGAAAGAATCCTTAGAATCAATTGAATATCTTTCTTCTCTATCCCACACTATTTCAACTGCAATCTTAAAGCCTTTAGTTTTGTGAAGAAATCCTCAATTGTATCAAAATTACATGGATTTAACCCTATCATCTCATTCTTCAGTAAATGACCTCTAAGTTCATCTTGTGCACCAAAGAGTTTTTCTAAAGTATTCCATACATCATTTGGTGTTGTAGAAGACTCAATATGAAAAATTAAATCTAGAGATACAGACATACATAGAGTTCCAAAAGCTTCATCAAGTTTGTTAAACCATTTAGGCTTTTCTGCAATTAGTGATGGTTCAGTTTCAATACCCATAGTTACTCGAAACAATCCTAACTTCTTAAGTTGTATAGTCATCTTGGACTTCCACTCATAGTAGTTGTAGGATGTGAGTATAGGTACTATTAATTGATCCATTTTAATGCAGAATTAGATTGTTATTGTTTGTGAGGAAAGAAAAGATGCACGAACACACAAGACACCCCCCTTTTTTCACTCAATCGAAGAACCACCCCAAGAAAATTTGATTTGGCACTTTATATTTAGTGCGTTTACAATTACCACCAGCAATAAATACTAAGTGGACTTGATCTCAATGCTACTACAGATCCTCAAAAGGAGCATATGCTAAAAATACAACTTAGGCACAATACCCAGTAAAATAAACAATACCACTGCAAGATACACGAAAAAACATTCACTTTCAAAAAAATAATCACCTCAATCCGAGGTTTTATGCAAAATTTATGCCTCTTCAAAGCTCCCAGAACAAGGACTACATAGTGTCACGACTGAGAATCTGTAATTTCTGAAAAATATCTGCATCCAAATCAAAAAATGACTGCACTAGTGCATAGAGCATGAAAAAATAGCCAAGATCAAAAAAAATCATGAAAAATGGAGTCCGTATGAGCAAGAACGAAGCATTTGAAAACTGTCTTCAAATTTGAAACTGCCAACGGAGAGGGGTACGGCTGAATCTTTCTAAGTTCATTTCTGCAAAATATACATACTGCATGCAAAAACTAAAAAGTACCCAGATGGTTTTTTTATGCGGCGAACAAAACCCAAATGGCATTTTTCTTGCAGATGTACAAAAGATGTAGCTCTAGTGTAAAATAGACGCCTTTAGCAACCAAAAATGACCCCAGCAACCAAAAATCGACATGCAAAGGTTGAATCAGCTACCTAAAACATGAAAAGGCATGTTGGAACCTGCAATGTTGATTAAAAATGCAAGATCTGCAAGTCAGTTGCCAGAAACAAGATTACTAGATCTTCATAAATCCTTTACGATTCTCCAGATCGTTAAATAAAACGCAAGAGAAGAGTATATAGGATGTTACAAGATATCTATAAAGAATCTAACCTTACAAAACTTGCTCTGATACCATGTTAAAATCTGAGAAACAGATTACAACCCAAAATCGAATTGAAAGAGATAGATCAAATAAACTATAAAATGCAAACAAAATGAGCAGCATAACAGTGATGCCTCTGGAAAAATAGAGCACACCTCTAGAAAAACAGAGCACACCTCTGGAAAGTAGACTGAAATACCTTTCCAATGATATATCATTTGTGAATTTTTGATGTCGTATACAGAAGTTATGCCTCCTGGAAGAATTTTGCCTAATTGGTGATGCACTGGCTAAGTAGGCGCAAAAAAGAAGCACCAGGGGCTAAAAAAATAAGCACACGGTCGCTGATATGACCGTGGGGCTGAGCGCTGGCAAAAATAAGTGCCGCTTGATGGGTGGCATTGGAGTGTCTGTAGGGTGGTGGAGTTGGTGGCGCGGCCGGCAACAGGAGGCACCACTTCGAAGATCGGTGGAGCCCCTGGTTACCGATGGGACCGGGGCTGGTGCGGACGGATGGAGACAGCAGTCGATGGTCGGTGATCGGTGGCTGACGGTGAATGGCGGTCACCGAGAAGTCAACGGCCGGTGAGGTGGGCGATGCCTACAACGGGTGAAGCCCGATGATGTCGGCTGATGGGACAAGGCCGACATAATTTTTTTTTGAATATTACAAAATTTGCAATTCAAAATTAATTAAAAAATCAAATGTCAATGGAAAAATCTAACCCCAACTATATATCTACCGAAAAATAAGGATGCCAACCATGTAATATAATTGCAGGTCGCTCTGTATATTTTGATTTTTTCTGATACTTTAGAAAAAATCTGCCCAAAATAGCCAAATAATTTTTTTGATTTTTCTAAAAAAAAAATTTCCTTGATCGAGGACTGAGAGGGAAGATTTTTTTGCAAATATGTACAGATTTGTACCAAAAAAAAAATGCAAAACCCAAAATATACCTCAAAGGCTCCCGGTTGAAACTACTCCGATTTTGACAAATGAACAGGCAATCTATGGGTTTTGAGGCCTTCTGGACGCAATGGAGAGGTTGGAGAGAGCCTGATCTGCACCAAAAATCAGCTTGGCTCCCAGGTAGAGCCAACTAGCCTGCAACATAAAACTCCAAGCCTGCAAGAATCTTGCACTCCAACTTCCTAGATCAAGGGTTGATGTTTCAATGGACTAGCTCTGATACCATGTAGAAATAATGAATGCACAGCCCCTGAAGCTCTGGAATCTTCAATGAAGGACTTTAGCCATGAAAGATAATCAACCATAAAGAGAAGTGTTGCAACAATGGAATGCTGAAAAAGATTCTATTGATATGATGAAAAAGATATATTACAAATGAGCAAGATGCCAGAATATATAGGCAAAAGAAAACCCTATCTAGATGATTTTTAAAAGATGAGATAAGATCAAGAAGGGATCTTGTCCTACAAACTAGGGAGGAAATATTATCCTATATCTTAAAAGATTTATTAAATGATTTATTCTAATAATGCAACCTAGGACTCAATTAATTAAATTCAAGACCTAAGTTAACATATGCCAGTGTATCACCAATCAAGCAGAATTCTTCCAGGAGGCATAACTTTTGTATACGACATCAAAAATTCACAAACAATATATCGTTGGAAAGATATTTCAGTCTACTTTCTAGAGGTGTGCTATGTTTTTCCAGATTCTACTTCTATCACTTTTTATTCTTAGTTGAAGTGGAAACCCTAATTTTTTGGGTTTAGAGGTGCTTTCTCATTTTTCAATTTGTTTCAAAAGCTTCACTTCAGTTAGTAGTTTATCAGATATCTGCATTCAATTTTTTTTGTTAGAAATATTTGTCTTGGATAATTGTTCTTCTCCAATAGCTAACACAGGATTTGAGATTCTTACTCCTCATAACTATCACACATGGAAGGTCAGTATGCAGAGACTTCTTTGGTCTAAGGGACTTTGGTCCACCTTGAATGAGACTCAGCCTAATCTCACCAGAGAATATGAAAAATTTCAACATCAAATCAAGTGTGAAGAGGCAATGGGGCTCATTGCTCTACATGTCTCTACCTCTTTGTTCTTCCATTTTGAGGGGTGCCAAATTCCCAAGGAGGTTTGGGACAAGCTCAAGGATCTTTTTTGTTCTGTTAGTGTTGTTCGAGCTTTGCAATTGGAGGCTAAACTTGCTTCACTAGCTGTTGATCAATTTCCTTCCATTGAAGACTACCTGGTAAGGTTCAAGTCTTTAAGGACTCAGCTTACAGGATGTGGCAAAGATAAGTCTGACAAAGAGTGCATATTCATGATTTTATCTAAGTTAAGAGGTTCTTTTTCCTATTTTTCTACCTCTTTCTATTCCACCATGGATGGTCTTGGTACTAGCTTTGTCATGCCATCATTTGAGACATTTTGTGAAAGGATAACCAGAGATCAGTCCAAGCTCGATCAGGCTGATACATCCACAAAGTCACATGCATTGGTGGCAAGAGCATCAAAAGGAAAGGGTATGCATAAGGGAAAATCAAAGTCAAAAGCTTCTTTTGAATCATCATCTCAACATAAGGAAGACAAGTCAAAGAGGGAGAGGCCCAAGTGTAACTTCTGCAATGGGCTTGGTCACATGGAGGATACTTGTTTCAAGAGAGAGATACATGAGCTTCGACAAATACTTAGAGATCACAATATCTCTCTCCCATCAACTACAGTCAAATCTCCTCTCTCCCCCTCTCATGAAGAGTCATCATCAGGTATTGTTGGCATTGCTACTGTTGACAATCTTGGAAAGGGGAATGCTTTGATAACTACCTTGGTTGATAACAGAGAAGGATGGGTACTTGACTCTGGTGCTTTCCGGCATGTCACTTCTTCTCAACAACATATTTTGTGGGATACTTTGTGGCCTGCCACCTTTGATCAAATGTTCACTGCAAATGTAGATATTATTTATGTTGCTAGTATATGTGATGTTGTTCTTGATGGAAGGATGTTGGAAGATGTTGTCTACATTCCTCAGATTGCTCATAATTTGTTGTCTATTTATCAACTTGCTCAAGAGGGATTGAAAATTGACTTCACTTTCGATCTTGCTATCATCAGAGATAGGTTTGATGTCCTTGTTGCCTATGGTCAAGCTGATCATCATTCCAAGGTATACAAGTTCACCAAATATTGGGATCGAGCTCAACTTGCTCCTGACTCTCCAAACTCTAGGGTAGGAAGCACATCATCACCTCCCCCTCACCAAGGTTGTGGAGGCTAGATTGACTTGACTCTTTGCATGGCACCATCTTCTTCCTATGACACCTCTCAGTTGAGATTTGCTTCAGCAAGGATGGATACCTTTACTTCTTCATACTTGTGGTACATGGATGGGTTCTCTTCAGGTCTATCTGACTTGGCTGCTTAGTTTCACACTGGTCTTGAAGACATTCTAGAGGGGACTACTCTCCTTTGTGGGGGGGCTATCTAGTCCACATATATGTGATGGTTGTAGTCCTTGGGGGATAATGTTGAGTCCTCCAAACTTCACTCTTCCATCTTCCTTGCTTTTTATCTCCTTTTAGGGGAGGGGTTTTCTTCCCTCTGGGTTTTCCTCGTTTCTTCGATTGTGGGAGATCTTTTGCATCTTCATGTACGTGGGTACCTAACATGTCCTTGTAGCCGACACCCATCTTCATCATCATCTTGCATAATCATTACTTTTTCCTCCCTAAGTTGAACTTATGGGGGGTGTTAGTGTAATTAATTAATTATTACACTGGCATAAGTTAACTTAGGTCTTGCATTTAATTAATTGAGTCCTAGGTTGCATTATTAGAATAAATCATTTAATAAATATTTTAAGATATAGGATAATATTTCCTCCCTATTTTGTAGGACAAGATCCCTTCTTGATCTTATCTCATCTTTTAAAAATCATCTAGATAGGGTTTTCTTTTGCCTATATATTCTGGCATCTTGCTCATTTGTAATATATCTTTTTCATCATATCAATAGAATCTTTTTCAACATTCCATTGTTGCAACACTTCTCTTTGTGGTTGATTATCTTTCATGGCTAAAGTCCTTCATTAAATATTTTGGAGCTTCAAGGGTTGTGCATTCATTATTTCTACATCATACATGTGTGTGTTCCTTTGTGCCTATGTTGGTTTTCCATGGGATCTTAGATCTCAGGGGCTTGGCCATCTACCTTGATCCTTAGTCATCCCATATCTTCAATATTTGGACATTTGAACCCCTTTTGCGTATATTTCTCTACTTTAGTGTGAGTTTGAGTGTAAGTTCATACTCTCACTAAAGTGTCGGTTAAATGTAGTGTCAAAAATTGTCACTCTTAAAAATTTCACACTATGTTTTGTCCCCTTTTATTTATTGGACCTAATTAAGTTCCTAATTTCCTAAAATTATGCATTCTAAGGCCTATTTTAACTACTTTCAGAAGGATTACAAGAATTGAATAAATGAAATCAATTAATGTTTTGATCCTGACACTTGAAGTCCTAGAAGATAGGGCCAAAACCCATACACCCATGGGTGCATGGATCCCCCTATCCCGTCAAGGACCAATTTTTAATATGTTGTTGGTATTTTAACATTCAAATTTCAAATTTTAAGTGACGTATTTTGGGATCTAATTTTTGATAAATTAGAACAATTGCATATAAATACCTAGTTATTTTATCATTTTAAATCTAACAACTAGAAGAAGCATTCATGAGTAAATACTATTGTCAAGAGTAGCATTTCAATGATTTATTGCAGCAATTCAAGATCCAACATTGTGTCAAAGTTTATGTGTGTTCATTATTCATGTTTTGTGAAGGCTAACCCTTGTTGTAGGCCTCCAAAACATTCAAGCAAGCAAGATCCAAATCCTTGAGGTGATGTGCATGACTCCGATCCTTCAAGAAATCCATTGAAGGGTGGTGAGTTGCGGAATTTTGTGGTTTCATCATTCCTTCCTTTTGATTAGAATTCTTATCATTGGCATTGCCATTGTGGAAGTGGAAACACTTACATGGGATTTGACTGAGGAAAGCCCCTAAATGGCCCAAAATTTTCTCCCTCTTTTCAATGTGGAGGTTACAAGTTTGAAGAGGATTGAAGATGGATTGAAGGAAAATTTTCAATTTTTGCACTCAAAGCCCTAAAATTTTTCAAGCCATGAAAACTCAACTACAGAATTACTTGACGACATTCCGACAACTCTATAACTAGAAAAAAAAAAGGTCATATCCAACACCAGATGACTGCAAAATCAGTTTCAAGACCCCCCCCCCAAGAATCTATGTCCTCATCTGCATGCCAGATCCAACTTTTTATGATAGGTGCACAATCTCTAGTACTTCTCAAATTTGCCTGCAGTTTATTGCTTCAATCTGTGTGCTTCTAAAATATTGCATTTATCATATTAGGTCATATAGCTCAATTATTTTAATCATTCCAAATTATTTCCAATCCATTTTCAAGGCCCTAAGGATAGAGATCCAATCTTGATTGGCTCACCTTCATGGTTGATAGTCAATCTATTCATCTTATTGATCTCCATTCTAATGTAATTTTGAAAAAGGGAGCTATTAACCCTAGGTTTCACATATTAAACTTAATGGTTCCCTTTTTTCTACTTTACATTTACCAAATATTATAATAAGAATGAAGAAACAACACATCATAGTAAGTAAGAAGCATGGAGAAAACCAAAATATGTCACAAACACCATATTTTGATAGATGTAAAAATCTATTGTAGATGGATGAGAAAATTATAGGTAGATTTAGGCTCTAATGTAATTATAGTGCCTAGAAAAATTTAGGAAGTCCAATGCTATATGAAACCCCCTATATTATGTTTGTGGATGGTTCACCTATAAACATAATTGGAGCTTATAAGAATGTAGAATTAAATCTACTAAGAATAAAGGGGTCAATATATTTTCAAGTCATAGAAACAAAAGAACCATTTAATATGTTCAATATTTACTATTTAAATAGAATGATTTATAAATAATAATGAAGTTATTAGATCTATAAAAGAAGAATCAATATTCCATAGTGAGGATGGGGTAGTTCTCATACCTTTATATACTAACATGAGTAATGCATGCATAGAATAAGTGGTGCAAGAATTAGATGTGGAGGATGAGGAATACTACAAAGGACTAGATACTCCCTAGGAAAAATCCCCAAAGTACAAATAAAAATATAAACTCAAAGAGGAAATTGAGTCAAATAATAACTATTATAATTTTGACAATAAATATGTGATAGAAGTATGGATCCTCGATGAGCTAGAAGTAAGGGCTTGAAGAGTTTTAGTGGTTTACAAAATAGACTTAGGAAATTATATAAATAGACATTTAAAATACTAAAAAATAAAAATAAAAAATCACATCACAATTAATATCTAAAACAATAGAGAAAGGTAAGTGTAGAGTAGGAAAAGAAATCCTAGATCCAATTAGATTAACAAGGATCAACTTCTTTTCACTTGCCCTCTACATTCAACACAAACCAACTAGGGTTTGATGATTGGCCAGATGCCACAAGGGAGAACCAATCTCCTAAGTTTTGGTTCTCTTGAGTTTCAAATAGGAGAATTTTGATGTGTGTTTTAACAAGCATATTTGACATAAACCCTAGATTTGAAAATGTAATTTATCATATAGATGAAAATAGAAACTATCAAAACAGGTATAGATTTACAAAGGAGATATAGAGAGAGGAACTTGCTATTAAAAATTGGGCTTGAATTGGAGGGAAAATGGTGGTGGCTCCCTTGTCTAGAGATGCTAATTTTTCAAGATCTAAAACCTCTAAAAGGTAAGTTATATTTTTCCATGTGTTTCCTGTGACCTACTCCTGACGAAACTTTCAAATTTGTCTTGCACACACAAAAAAAGGGGAAAAGGTTGTGTTGTATAGGGGCTTTCCTAACTACCCCCTTTTGTTGTTTCCACCTCCATGTATAACAAATTATGATTAAGAGGGCATGCCCTAGGTCCTGGTAGAGGCCAAAACAATAATTGACTAAAATGACAAATGATAAATGGATAATTTTACCTTAGGCATGAAGCCCTTGTTGAAGTGATGTTCACACCATAAGTTACCACCCAAGGTTGTTTGATGGATGCTTAAGTGACTTGAATACTTGTAGTAGATTAGTAAACAAAACATAATATATTTTTGTAGCTAGCAAATAGAGGGGTGATTCCACAGTACCAGTTTACAATTTTTGGCCAAACTGGACATTGAACTGAATTTTTTAACTAAATCTTTACTTTCGGGCACCTATAGCGGCTAAACCTTAAGGAATTTGAAGATGATGCAAACTACTGATTTGTGAAATTTTGTCTATAGATTCTAAATATTATATTTTTCAAAAAAATTGGAATCAAATTTCACTTCTTTTTCCATATCCTTCGAAAACTAGTTTTTAACAGTAAACACCACTAGCTAACACATAACTTTTATTCTATGAAAGAAAAAATTCTAATTTTTTCAAATTTAGATTTGTAACTACGATATCTATTGCATGGAATTTGTTTCATAGCATTTCATTGAATATTTTTTTCTTAATTAAGTTTCCAAGTCAAACCAGTTACAATTTAGACATGATTTACCGGCTAAAGCATAACTTTTTTTGTGTATTGAAATTCAATTTTTTTTTGTTGGATCAGGGACATCAATATCTAGTGCACTGATATTTTTCAAAAAAAAAAAATGATAATTTGCTACTTTTCCACGTGTAGAACAGAGAGCTTGATTTTTGGTGAAAAACCTTTGTTTAATCAAACTAAAAAAAATACATAATAAAACCAAAACATATTAAAATTATATTCGATGGATAGCTCATTCTAAGGACTACTATCATCCAATTGGGTCTATGAAGTCTCCTCCATTTTCATCCTCAACCCAAGCTTCGAAAGGCAAAATTTTGTAGAGATTTGATAGAAGAGGAGGGAAAGGGGGAAAATGGGGGGTTCGTATGGACCCCCCTTCGAGCGAACCCCCCTTTTATTTGAATTTTCCTTTGTGTTCATTTTTAAAAATGTGCCAAAAAATGGGTCCCATCATTTATGAGGTTCGTATGGACCCCCCTTCCAGTGAACCCCCTTTTTTATGAATTTTCCTTTGTGATCATTTTTAAAAATATGCCAAAAAGTGGGTCCCATCATTTAAGAGGGTTCGCTCAAAGGGGGTCCATATGAACCCCTTTTTGGATCCATACGAACACCTTAGTTTGTGTGAACCCCTAAAATCCAAAAAAAGTTCACAGGAGTGTTTTTGCACTTTTCCTTCCTCAACAAAATTGTAAACCAGTATTGTGGGATCACCCAGAAGATAACTCAATAGATCTCTACAATAAATGCTTCATAATAGCTCATTCTTCATAATTTCCTTCTTAATGTTTAAATGTTAATAAAACTTGTTTATATATGTATTCCAGTTGATATTTTGACTATAGGTAGATCAAGGATCCTTTTAATCTCTCAAGGACTGACACCAAAATATTTAATTTCAATTAGGTCCCCTTTAAGGTCAAGGGAGTTGATGGCACCTTCAAATTCTGCAAAATTTTAAGTGCCCATGTTGAAAATTTTGCTTTGCACACTCAAAAGTGTACCTGAAAAATCTGGCCCATTGACCTACTTTGGAAAAAAAAAATTAGAGCTTGTTTCCTTTCAAGCCAAATCCCTTGGTGAGTGTATTTATTTGTCATATGTGAACATGTATGTTTGATTTCAGCCTCCTATGATGAGTTTTGATAAGGTTTTGAAGATCAAAGTTGGAGGGTTGTGGGACTATTTTGTTGTTTGCATACTCTCAAGCCTACGAAGTGGCCTCCTATTTAGACTAATATTTCACAACTGGATGATTGTCATGGAAAATGGATTGGTGCTCTGCATACCCTTCATATTCATATGCTCCTTGGTCCAGTTTCAAAGCCACAAGATCAAGTTTGATATTTTTACCAGGTCAAAAGCAAATGCAATTTGTTTTGTTTTTACATCTGCATTTCTAGAATATTTCAAAGAGGTCAACTTTGACCCCAAGTATCTGGTGAAGAATGTGGATTGAAGGAAATCCCTCTTGCAAACATGCTCAATGGACCTAAATGATCTAGTGTTTCTAGTAATAGCTTCCCAAGAGGTGACTTGATAATTTTTCAAGGAGGTGACTTGGTGTGCTCAAATTGGATTCTAATAGGTGTAGTTGCAGAAAAGTCTAGCTGAGCCACTTTGGCATTGAATATCTTACACCTCGGGATGAATTTTTTCAAACCATTTGTTGCACTGAATTTTTAGTTCAAATTTCTACATGTTTGTCCAGTTGTGTACCTCTCGGATGAGTTTTGATGGGGATTAATGCTTTATTGACTGCGAGAAGGCCAAAATTGGTGTTTTGGAAAGTTTCAGATTTCAAAATCATAAAGGCAACCCATTTCTTTTTTTGATCTAAAACATCTCTACTTCCGATTTTGTCAAAAATAGAGGTCATATGATACATTATTTTAATGCATTTTAGTTGCAACGAAGGCATCCGGTAAGCAAGTTTACAAAGGAGGTCCTAGAAATATTTCAACGATGCAAGTTTTGAGGAAATGGGTTTTCTCTAAATAATTGATTATAGTCACACACAAAAAATCTCGGCTCTAGGGGTCACCGTTTGTGCACAGTGAAATTTCTCTGTTTGGCCTACAAGCATAATTGAAATTTACAATTTTTCTAATATTTCAAATACTAATGCTTAAAATATTTTAAATGTTGTGCAAATATGAAAAATTCATTTAGGGAAAAAATAGAATACATTTACAAATGTTTTCTATCAAAGCAAGTTTAATTTTTGCTTCTAATTGGCCAAAATACGGCTTTCACGGCTTTGCAAAACTCATAGCCCATGGCTGGTTTGCAATCTCTTTTCCTCATCAAGTCAATGATAGAGCAATATTGTGTTCTCTCATCGCCCATCATGGATTTCAAGGCTCTTTCCCTTTGCACATTAGAGATTGAGCATGCTCTGAGCTCTCTATCACTCATCGCTAATATGTATCTCCATTTTCTTACTGCATTCGCAATACGCGATGGAAACTTGGGAAATGTTGGAAACTATTGGTAACCGGTAGTGGACTCGTGGATTAAGTCAAATGGCAATATGTGATAGAAACTTTGATGGAGAAGAGGATTTGGGGGAAGTTTGGTGTATTTTTAATGGCTGCAAATGAAGAATGTAATCACGTTTTTGAGCTTCCAGGCATTTTTTTGGAGTGTTTTCGAGCTCAAAAATATTGTTCCAGGTTTTAATTTCATCCCATGACCATTCCTAATGCTTGGAATGAAATTTTAAGCATGTTTATGATGAATTTTGGTTGCCAGACTGGTCAAAAACGCCTAGCATTGCCAAAAAAACGACCTGCACATTTTTCTCTTGCTATGGCTGCAATAAATGTTGCCAAGGTTCATGGTGCAACAATTGAACGTGAAAAACAGCCAAGCGGTGGAGTTCCCCTGATCGTGCATCATTGTTTTGTTTTCTCTTTTCCACTTTGGATCAGCGATGGGCGAAGCTGTTTTTCTCCATCATGCATCACTAATAGATGTCACCTCTTCCACATTGCATTAGCGATTGGCGATGATGTGCTTTCTCCATCATACATCACTATTTGTTTCTTCATTTTCTAAATGCATTAGAGATGTGCGATGATAGAGTAAAGTGTGGGGCCCGAGATTTAATTTCAAGCATTATTATTTGGTGAGTCATTTTCAATGGTGGGAGAAGTAAAGTGAAACTTATAAAGGAAAATGCAGGGATAAGTATTTTTATAAGCCCAAGTAAAAGATTAAAAACCTTCACAAATTTTAGTGGCTGAAAATAATCAAATGTGCAAAGTGCATGGGAATGGAATTTTGTAGCCCAAGTGATTTTAATTAAATTCTTCACTATGTAAAAATAAAAGGCTTTGGATGCCTGGGGAAAATGCAAAATGAAGAGGCATGGGTAATTATTTTATTAACCGATAAAGTGAAATTTAATCTTTCAAGATAAATCAAAAACTTTGGTTGCTAGGAAATAAAGTATAAAAAGTGAAATATAAGTGCATGGGTAATGAAATTTTTATTGCTCGATTTAAAAATTAAAGCCTACCCAATAAAGTTAAAAAACTTTATTTGTTGGGTAATGGAATAATGTATTTCATGGAGACTGCACAAGAAATATGAAGGTTTTTCAGCATGAAAATAAAAAGTTTGTAGATGTAGATGGAGTAAATAATAAATGCACAGGTGAAATGGAGATTTTTACAGTAAAGGGTTTTTACAGCAGATGAAGGAGAGTGAAAGATTTTCACAGAGGTTTCATTTCCTTCACAAACAGAGTATTTTGAACTACAGGTAAAAACAAGATATTTTCAACTACAGGGCATAATGAAGATGAATGATGGCTCATCATGGTGAGGAATATTTTTCTATTGCAAGGCAAGTGAATGATGAGGTGGGAATCAAATTGCAAATGAGGATTTTTCAAGTGCTGGAGGCAGTTACTTATCAACAGGAAAGAATGTGCTAGATATCTATTGAAGATCTCCACTTAGGGTTTCTATATTTTCCTTGAGTGTATCTTTTTTGCTTCTTTCTAAAGGGAGTTGCTTACAATTTGGTCTCATGGGAATACCATTTGGTGACAGAGTTTGTAATAGAATAGGGGTTTGTTTTAGGTTATGGCAGTTTTCTAATTCTTGTAATGAAGAATGTAATTATAGCACTGTCAAGTTAGATAAATAAATGGCAAGATATTTTGAACTTGTTGTCTCCACAATATGTATTGCACAGATTATGAATATAAGAAAATTAAAGGTTTCTGCTATTTGTCCTCTTGTCTTTCCTTGAGTGTCTATTTTGTGTTGTTACTTTCATTCAAAGAATGAATTAAATTGTATTAATATAAATAGAGGTTTATGCAACTGTATACTTGGATTAATTAAGTATGATTGGTTTAGTTTCTAATATCAATGGTGTAATGCATCATATGATAGGCATAATTATGACATAATGGATACTGTAATGAGTTCCAAACTTCATGGTTTAGGTGACTCCACCCTAGGATTAGGCACTAGTCTTTAATGTTACAGTTTCCTGAGATTGTTTATGAGTACCTACAATTTTAAATCAAATTTACTTATCAATCTTGTTGTGGTGTGTGTGGAATTCAATGATTTACATCTCTCATGTTTAATTTAGGAATTACCTTGAAGGTCATCCAAACATTTAAAGTAGTATATCCATTAAACATTTAAAGGAGAATCATATGTTCATAGTGTGTTTGATACTTTGACACACAAGTATTTGCAAGCATACTATTGGAATTACCCTCCCAGGTTTAATAGAGCCTGAAGTGCAAAGGAGAAAGCAGTTTTAATTCAATCTCCCATTAGTTGGCCACTGACCTTGAAGATTCTTAAGCATAAGGGTTGGCTACCCTTTAGAGGATTTCAAGGTTCTACTGGGAAAAATAATCAACAGATTGGTGACTCCATTGGGGAAGAACTTGAGAAAAGTCTGATAGCAGTTCATCCTATCTTAAAGAGTCATTGAAGTTTCAAAATAGTTTGTAACCAAAGATTTGACGAGCTTGTGGAATCTTATTTGCCCATTCGATTCACCAACAGATTGGTGACTCTACTGGGGAGTCAGTTGAAAAGAGTCAATTAGTTTGTTGATCTCTAGTTTGGGTTAGATGATCCAAGGACCTACATACTTGAAGGAGATTATTGCAATGTTTATGGTGCATTGTTGAAGTCTAGTGCTCTGCTGATGGAGAGAACTCAGAAATACTTAGATCTTGGAAGAAGCTTTATGTTGCTTGAAGGTCTTTTCCTCTTTCAAAGAGGTGGCAACTCTATATATTTTCCTACATCATCAGAAGATTTGGTTGCAACAATTCTCAGGTATTCTTCTATTGTAATATTTTTGTATGAAGGTTTTCAACAAATGTTCTATTTAATATTGTCCCTTATCTAATACTCTAAGATAGTAGTAAAAAGGGAAATGAGAAAGAAGGATATTCTGAAAAAGGATATTGAGAAGAAACTAGTTGTAGAGGGAATAAATTTTATTTGCAAATATGTATTGTTATCCAAGTTCTCCCTCTACAAGTTGTAATATCATTCCTAGAACACAGTCATGTCCTCAAAGGAAGGTGTTCACTAGTGAAAGATATGACCCTTTAGATTTTAGTAAAATCCAAGGTTACCCACATTCTATCCCAAGAATAATTAATGAGTATTTTCCTAAGTTTAGAGGAGGTTTTGAAGAATCAACATCAAGACATATACAGGGTTTTCTTGATTTGACAGAGGACTATCAAATAATAGAATAAGATGCTATCATGAAGTTTTTTGTAAGAACTTTAGAAGATACTGCTAAAATTTGGTTTTCTAGTTTTCCAATGCACTCCATATGTTCATGGCAAGAGCTTGAGATATTGTTCATGGATCATTTTGGTGAAGTGAATAATGAATGCTCATCTAGCAAGATAAATCTACATACCCAAGAAGAATTTGAAGAAAAAACTAAAAATAAGGTTGAACTACTGTCACATATTGATGAATTGTGTGATATAGAAAGATTTGAGGATGAATCCCCCTATGACTTTCATGGTAGATTCATGAAATTTCTGTTTGATATACCAGAATTAGAAAGACCTGATGAATTATTTTGCATTGATTTGTTTTGTGAAAATTGTGAGCCAAGTCTGAGTACTATGCCAGCTCACTTGAGGCCCCCTAATCTTAAATGCATATATCAATGGTTTTTCAGTAATTGAGGAAATGATAGATAAATATGGAAGTAATCTCCTAACTCAATTATGTGATGGTACTTTTTTTAGATTTAGTCCAATGGATGCAGATGGTATAGAAAAAGACAATGATAATGCATCTTGTAGTGATGAGGATGTTGTTTTTGAACAACCTATAGAAAAAATCTATCTAGATGAAGATTGCAACCATAATGATCATGGTAAAGTGAATGAAATGTGTAAGGTTTCTTCTATGTGCTCTAAGAGTATAGAAATAGAGAGTCAATTTCCTGAATCAAATGAAGGCTGCAATGATGTGGATGATGTTGAAAATGAAGGTAATATTGTAGCTTAAAACTTGTAAAACTATGAGACTATAGATCTAATTAAGTTTTTTTTGTCACAATTCTTTGTGTATGATTAATCTATTTAGATCAATTTTACCAATTGTAGAAAAAGACAGAAGATTGTAGAAGAATAAGACAAGGAGATAGAAGTGACACAACATATACGTGGAGAAACCCTTTCAGAAAAAAACTCCACCAGAATCAATAGTTCTTATATTATTTAACCTTAGAACAAGATTACAATAATACTGTATCAATCCTTGATTGATATGCTTCCTTGCATTTAACAATCCTTCTTCACAACCTGCAATAAACTCTCATGGAACTCTCATACACTTGATACAATTAATAGACAATAATATGAGCATGTAAACTCATAAGAGTTGTACAAAACAAGAGCATAAAGCTCCTCACAAAAATTTATGCCTAGATTGGGCAAGCAGAGTTCTACAATGTAATTTGAAGTCAAACCAAAGTCTTCCTCAATTTAGGCACCCCAAACTAAACACTTAACTAAACTTTGGTCAAGAAAATATCTTACAAACATCACCTCAAATTTAGCACCCAAGAATGGTCCCACTTGACTGAGCCTTGTAAATATCTTCTCATGCAAAAGGTGTTAACTGAACCCCAAGGTGGTCCCAAGTCAATCTTAGTTAACTGAAACATATCTCTCCATCAATTCATGCAAATATTATGCATGATTGATCATCCCCACTTAACTGAAAGTATCCACCTGTTATCTGTCATGCAATTGAAGTCATTATTCATGCAACTCAAGTCAACTAAATTGAACCAGCATTCAACTCAAAATAACTACATGCACAACTAAAGATAATTGAACCATAACTAAACTAAACTAAACTAAATTGAACTGAACTAAACTAAACTAAACTGATTGTGTCACTCCACTCATGTAAATATCAATCCCTAATTTGTAGGATCAAAACATGCATTACAAAAGTGTTATCAATCCTCCAAATAGTTAACTTAAGCAAGGTGGGTTCCACCTTCCATGTGGGCACCCCATGTTCTCCTATCTTGTAGGAGCTCTTCTTGGATGTCCCACTACTGTATTCAGCTCCAATTTCCGATGAACGTTTGTTGAAATTTTGACAAACTATTGTCATAACACCAACAAACCACTGAAATAATTTTTGTTTCAACATTTTCATCACTTTCCCGAAAAACCTTAAACCGTTGAAAGCACGACCTAACTTCATTGGTTATAGCCATGATAAAGGTGATCGGGTTTTCATTGGAATATCGATGAAACGTGTGTCGATCTAGCAATGAACAATAGCTAGAACACAAGTGGGAAAAATCAGCCAAAACATCAGAACACCACCAAAAATGTGTCGAAATAGCGACAAAAGGGGCAAGTCATAACGTCAAAAATTTCATCGGAGGTATAGCAATTTTGTCAAAAATTTTGGTGTTTCGTCGATTGGGTTCATCGAAATTTCAACGAAACAATGCAATTTTTTTTTTTTTTTTAAGTATTCCATTTGCAAACATGCTAGTCTAGAAAATGCAATTGGTGGGTGTAAGTACAAATTCCACAACCTTTTCCAACATCCTCCCTACCTATGCCAAAAGGGGAGCTTTGTAATAGGGTATGGACATCCATAAAAACATAAAGGATAGAGGAATTTCATCAAATGTAGTTGCAACTGCCCTGCTGTTAGACATGTATGCAAAATTTCAAAGCATAGAAAAGGAACGTGAACTGTTTGACAGAATGCCTCAAAGAAATGTGGTCTCATGGACTACAATGATTGCAAGATATGCACAAAATAGATTTTTTCAAAAGGCTTTAGAAATTTTAAAGCAAATGTAATTGGTTGGTGTAAAGCCAAATTCGACAACCTTTGTCAGCATCCTCCCTTCCTATGGCAAAAGGGGAGCTTTGGAACAGGGTATGAACATCCATCATAACATAATGGCAGGGTGAGTTTTGTCAAATATTATAGTTGGAAATGTTCTAGTAGACATGTATTCAAAATGTGAAAGTATAGATAAGGCACATGAACTATTTGATGGAATGGCTCAAAGAGATGTCATCTCTTGGAATGCAATGATTGTAGGATATGCACAAAAATGACTATCTAAATAGAAATTGTTGTGATAGATGCAAAATATTTCCATCATTTTAAATAGGGACAATGTTCTTGAGGAGATGATTGGTGATGCTAAATGAAGCAATCTGAAAATTAGGCTTGCAATATGTTGTAGTGGCAACTACCCTAGTAGACATACCTATGAAGAGTCTATAATGCACCTTCAAAAGCTGCAGTCATGCATATCTTATCATGTTCCCCACATGAACATATGTTCAATTAGATAATAGAATACAAAATAAAATAAAGAGTTTAACTAATGAATTGTAGAAAATAGATTTTTGTAGTTTATATTCATATCGCGGATTACATTCATTGCATTGCACACCTTTCAAACTCAAAGTATTACTTCACATTGCATAACTATTAACTATATGTTGATAGATGATGAAATTTCAATTACAATATAGTTTATTACGGTCAACCTAAGCAGTTATGCAATTACTTCATATTGTGTAACTAATAACTAGGAGCAATTGCCAATTGCATTAGCTTGTCATGGCATTCCATGAGACCACATTTATTTGAGGCAATTTTTTAAGTAGTTCACTGCCTTGTCTATGCTACGACATTTTTCATACATGTCTACCAAAGTATTATATCAAACAGTTCACTGCCTTGCTACTATTATCTACTATTTTCCTACATCTCATGGAATCTTTATCACTATCAATATGTCTAAACAGTCATGATGATATGACTATCTTTAAATCTTACTCATCATTGAGGACAATCATGACTTGTCCTTCCTATGACTTCCTTTAATGGAAAAAGGCTATCCTAAACTCTGCATTCATGGTCATTGTACTAAACATTATCATGACTATCCTTACATTATTGTTTCGTCGTCATTTTATGGTGAGTATTATACTTATTGTTATGATTATCCCTAGTTTTAAGAAATGGTTGTCTCTTTCATTTGACACTGCACTTGTCACTTTTCACTACCTTCAATTATCTTTGCACAGTCCACTTGACATGTATTTTAAATGACTATCTCTTGAGATGAAGTCACTGCCCCTTGACATTGTTAATGATCATTTGGCATTCATGACTATCCAATGATTTCTAATGGACTATGCTCTATATTTTAACATTGATTTCTTATCTTGATTGTCACCAAATTGTACTTGAGATCTCTACCCACCTGTGTCTCTTGGCCTTGCCATAGTAGCAGATGCTTGATTACTTCCCTTTCATATATTCCTACATAGTTCACTATCCTTGGTCTGTCAATCACTTAATTATGTATTATTTCCATGTCACAAAACAAGAATCTTCTATCATGAACAAGGTTGTAGTATGAAGGCATGTAGCATACTCTGGGATCTACTCATTTCCTATCAAATTGCCCTATAATAACCCTTGTTATTTTGGTGATGGACATAAGCTAATGCATTATTCTTCAATTGTGACAAACCTTTATGGAGTTACCCTCTCAAATGACACATGAATGCATAAATTTGAGAGGACTAGAGAAATACCTATGGAAATATAAGGAAAAACTCTTGAATCCTACAACATTGACATTAGAAAGGTGGGTGTAGAGCTCAATGATTTGATGATCTCATAATCACATAGCAGAACCATTATTTCTATAGGAAAACTCAAGATGACTCAGAATAAAGAATATTTTGTGGGATGATTGCATAACTTTTCTATATTGGTGACACCCAATAAGTCTATATTGGAGAAATTAGCTTGGCACATGGAGGTAGCAGGGTATTTCTAGTTTCAAGAATTTTACTTAATGTTGTGGAATAGAAGAAAAAAGAATCATTTATCTACCACCATAGTGAAAAGTTAGCAATTGCATTTGGTTTGTTAAACATGGCCCTTGGTTTTTTGGAGAAGGATAAGGTATAGAAGGCAGTGTATGTTGTTTTTAATGATTTAGGTATGGTGAATCTAATATGCATGAATGATGACTTGACTGCAAAAAGGATAGTAAGTTGGAATGGATAGAGTTGTCAAGTAGATGATGAACCTATTGTATTGAAGGTCTAATAATTGGTTATAGTGAGAAGGTATAGATGGTTGTTAATATGCCTTCGTGATTTGGTATAGGTGTTTTATTTTTTTTCCTTGAAGGGATACAATTGCAATGCAAAATGATATGATGTAAAGTAAAGGATGTGAATGGTTCTCTAATCAAGTTTTGATGTTGTAAAGTAGAGGATATGAATGGTTCTCTAATCAGGTTTTTGATGCAATGACATACAAAAGGAACAGTGTTGAGAGAACAAATGCAAGAAAACATATCATAGAGCATGAAGTTTTTTGTGGAAAGACTTGTGCCATGAATTTTTTGTGGATAGACTTGGAGGCATGAAGCATATGAGGACATGAGTCTTAGGTTTTACATGCTAAATTTCAAGACATGGAAAGTGATCATAGATATGAATTTGTAAACAATCCAAAAGACTATCTTGTGCCCTTAGCAAAGGTTATCATTGTGATGTATTTTCAATGGTTTTATGCATTGTGAATCTATAATGGATTGGTAGACTGTGGTTTATCCTCTATAGGTCTTTATGAAATATTTTTACCCTTAGTAATGTATTAATGACTATTATCCTTTTTGTCAAGACAAAGATTAATGACTTAGATTGAAGCATTATGACAGTGTGCTAGTTATGGTTGAGGCTTAACAAGGGTAAGGAAGATGGTAAATTGAATGAATGTAAGTAGAGAAATTTTTGCATACCTACAGATCTGGTACAAAATTTCATGGTTAAGTGGAAGCCTCCCATCAACAACAATATCCAAATATTCATGTATCTATCTCAATCGAAACTCTAAACCCTTCAAAGCTGTCAATTTTTCCTCTAACCTGTTATGCACAAAAAGAAAAAATTTAGAGTTATGTCACCACTAAAAACAAAAGAAACAGAGTTTTGAAACCAAATCCACACACAACACAATGCAGTATTCATACAAAGCCATACAAACAAACTAAACTCAGAACATTGGAATGGAAACAACTTCAAATTATGATGTAGAGCATGGATTCAATTTACTCAACTAGAGGCACATTTCACAATAATGGGTTCTTCATGTAAAACATATGTACAAGGTTCAAATAGTAAAGAGATTGATGAAAGATAGAGGAATTAAAAATATACTTGGATGTAGTTGGATTGAGCTTCTCTTTGTTTCAAGAATAGTTTAATATTCTCTACTTAACAGGGCCAACCATGTGACGGTGGAAGCTCATTTGGCCTCTCCCCCCCCCTCGCATCACTCTCAATTCCCCATACCCAATCATATAACATTAATCATTCATTCATCCATTAATAACATATATCATTCATTCATTCATCCATTAATAACATATAACATTCATTCATTTATTTTTACATATTATCAAAAATATGGTTGTCATAATATGATTACAATCACTTTTTTTTTTGTTTCTTTTTTTAAGATAAAAAAAAGATGAAGTGGAGTATCATTTTCTAAATCATCTATCCCCCTTTAGTTGTTCTGCCCTCTACTCGTGATCTTAATGTATGCCTAGTCCTGTACTAATCATGACGTGGAGGCCACTACAAGGAGGGGTCTGCTGCAATAACAAAGAAATGTTAAATTGATATGTTTTGTTATTATTGTTACAAGTATTTTATTAATTAAAAGAACATTAGAGTGGTGATCTTTACTTGATGGGGCCACATCATGTTCCTAATCTTGTCTTATAGCCTCATGCTCAACATGTTGAACACCCTCTAAATCCTGATCTGGAGTTGAAACATGAAAGGTTAGATTAATTAATACACCAATTGTAATTAAATATGTTTAAAAGAACATTAAAGTGGTCCTCTTTACCTGATGGGGCCACATTATGTTCTTGATCTTCTCTAGCCTGATCATGCTCAACATGTTGATCATGCTCTACATGCTCTAAAGTTGAAACATGAGAGGTTACATTAATTAATACACCAATTGCAATTAAAGATGTTTAATTGTATTAATCCATACTACGTTTTGTATAGCACATGAATACATCCAGTACTAGGATGCACACTATGACCTTCATCTGCAGGTTGTGCTCCACCCTCACCAAGTTGCATTCCAATGTCATGTATAGTATTATCATTACTTGTCTATTTAAAACAAATAGGCACATTATGGTGGAAATTAATATTGAATAGATTGCACAAGTATTCAATTTTAAATAAACTTTATTGAGTTTATTTACCTATGTTGGATGCAGTGGAAGATTGTGTTTTCCAAATCAAGACTCTTAGGCGTTCAGCCACAGCTTCATAGCCATGCTGGAAGGAAATATTCATGTCCTCTTCTGTGGGAGCTTTGTTGAATTCAAAGCCCTACATTTTTGCATAAGATCATGAATTTTGCTTCTATGGTGTGTTAAAACCAAAATTATTTGCAATTTATTATTTGGATGCATTATTTCATTTATTGATACTTACAATTCATGTAGCTAATTTCATATAACCACCAGAGCCAAGTTTGTTTTGCCCATGTTTTTCTAGTCTTTCCTTTGTTTCCTTTGATGTGTCAGGCAGCCTATGAAAATTTTGAAATACGTTAGATTATGTAAAAGGAAAGAGTAATCAGTATATAATTTCATTGTTGATAGTATCACATACCTTCCTTGGCCTGGTGGTGTCTTTCCTTTTTTTCTTTTCAGTCTTCTCCTTTCCATCCAACACTAGGTCCTTCCACTCCCTCTCCAGAATCATGGGGGGACGCTCATACTTTTTGTTCTTCTCTAAATGTGACCTATATTGGTCCCTCACATACTTTAGATAGGTACCAGCTTTCTTAAGAACCTTGATTTGGTTGAATGTTTGATCACTGAACAGCACAACTAAACGGTTAATGAGCTCATCTTTTAAATCTTGATTTTGGTCATTCCACCGTGTACATATCGTGGGCCTGTAGAGCTCCAATGTCATATCACCTATATTTTTATAAAAAACATCATTTCCTACAAAATGATCATGGGATCATTAGTCTAAGAAGAGTGATCAATAAGTAAATTTCAATTGGATTATATATAATAATAATTAAAATATTTTAAATTACCTGGGACCTTCCCTATATTTATGGGAATGAAATCATTGGTCACCACAAATGTGACAGGCAATGTCCTCATACTAGTAATACAAGAAGATCCAGGAAATGCTACTAAAACATCACCAGTACTAGTGGCCTCTGCATCACCAATACTACTCGATGTTTGCATGCTATGTGTTTCCAACATTTTAGTCGATAATATAGGCATGGATGATGGGGTTGGATGATGTGATGTATGTGCAGAAAGATCAGAATGGACACTTGTACCAACCCCTACTCCACAGGCAACACCTACAGTACCCTGATCATGGCTAGCAACATCATGAGGACGCAAAAAATCTTGTAAAACCAACACATATTTTAGTTCATGACATAAAAGAGTACAAAATATAAAACCATGAATGAACTTATGTTATAATTAAAGACCTCATGACATCTTACTTGCAAGTTTTGTACTCTCTCAGTCAATATTTTAACCCTCTCTCTTATCTCATCTGTTTGAGGCACTATGAATAACAATTGAAGGATTTTTTCATTGTATTTTTTTTGTGTCTTCCTTATCATTTCGAGAGGGTTTGTTGAATATGCACCTTGACCCTATGGATGATCTCCTCTACTGCTAGTTCCTTTCCCTGATCATTCAACTACAACAAGAATATTAAAAACATTATCGAAATGAACCCAATAAACTTATAAAAAAAACATAATAATAAAACATTTTTCTCATATCTAATTTGTACAATTACAATGAGGTAAACTTGTCTGATAGAAGCACCTGAAGATGCATCGTGATTTGTGGTCTGGGATGGAGCCTTCCCCATATGATCAATGTCCCACTATGACAAAAATTAGATATAAAAAAATATTACCGAAATGAAACCAATAGACTTACGAAAAAAAATATAATAATAAAATGGTATATTGGAGTCATTAATTGGAGGTTAGGTAAAATGGTATATAGTACATACCACCCCCATAGTAACTGTGTTTGTATCTAAGTGATTCAAATTGTAATCGATTAGCAACTCTTCCCCTACAGTTATTGATTTTATCACACATACAAATATACAATTTCCCTCACGTGCCTCGAATATGCAATTGGGTTTCTTATTTGTTGACCCAAGTCATGTATTGTTTATAAACCCTGCAATATTCCTTGATGCTTTTGGCCTTCCATCAATGTACATAGCCACTCCTTTATTTTAATCCTTATCTTTTAGCTATATATAATTTGCTGACAGTGCATACCTACGCATACTTCATGTATATCGAACCATCTACATCCAATCTTTACCAGCTGTATCCAATCTTTATAACTGTAACAGGTTCCGACATACTCCATCAATTTAGTAACTTTTTCGTAACATACCTTTATGCCTTCCAAGCAAAATAGGCCCAAACCATGTAATGACGATGGTGTTATGTGATATATCCTCTCGTTGACACAAAAATCAGTGCTTATTGGAGGAAGTTCCTTGGGTACCCATTGTTTTTGTAGATGTTTTTACCTCAAGGGCACCTCAATGTCACCTATTCTCTCATCATCATAAGAACATGATCCCCCTTCAGCAAGAAAAAATTTGATGCGTTTACAAAATTTTCTTCTAATCTTTTGACCTCTAGTTTATCTCCCTCTTTTAGACCTACATATCTCACTTTCCTCTTCACTTCTTGAATTTCCCTTGCTCGAGGAAGATAGATCTGAAAAATACCTATTTGGTGGTACCTGCACTCATAAGGACATTGGATGAAGTTATTTCATGGCGATGTGATCCCAAGGTGACATTATGATTAATCTATCATTTCATCGCTAGAATTTAACTGGTTATAAGGTAATCAAGTCTTGATAGATTGCAAGTTATTGTTACTACCATCCAAATGTGTCCATTACAAATCAAATCAATGTATGAAGGACACTATCCCTTGCAATTAATGACTTTAAACTTTCTAACTAGCCTTAAATGTGACTATGGTCCACCAGTTACACAACCAAGGCCTCAAATGTATTATGCAAAAGAACAGTTTCACCATACATAATATTTTGGTTTAAGTTGTCTTGAAAAAGATGAATTAGAACACTAATAGACATAATTCAGGTGCATGTGTGAGGTGGTTCAGCTTTCCACTAATAAAATCCATATGTCTAAGTGGTTAATGGGGAGGGAGTGTGTACTAGGACTGGTTAAGTCATCATAAGTTGATGCTTTGGCAATAAAAATTGTTTAAGTCATCTTAAAGCTTCCTATGTCTAATTGCTAGGAGACTTTTGGTATGTTTTAAGGTAGGGTGAGTGGTTGCATCAATGTTCTAGTTCTCTATGACAAGGTTTCAACATCTTCAAATAGTTAAATTTAGTGCTCATATTCATTTGAAACAACATTTTGATTATGTATGATGGTAGGATTTGATAACTCAAAAGAATTGGCTACCCAACAAACTTAAAGTTAAAAGAAAAAATTTCAGTTTAATAGGTTAGCATTTTTTTTTTGTTTTATGTCAAGTTTTTTAAGATGTAATAAGGTCCTAAGGACCATCTTCAAAGGCTTGTATTAGGTTTTGAGTCTTGGTGATAAGTTTCAATGTAATCACAAGGTCTCCATCGTCACTTTGTAAGCTTGGTGCACCTTGGAAAATTAAAGAATCAAAATGCCATGATGAAACCAGGTGATTGAGGGGAGTTTCCTTGGTGTTTTTAAATGGTTTTGATTCCTTTTGACACCTCTTGAAGGCTCTTTGTATTTGGGCTTGTGGAAGTTGTATTAACTTGCCTTAACTAGGCAATTAGGTGTCTAAATGATGTTTTGTTAGTTGCCAACGTACAACCAATTCAAATTTCAGTTGTGGGATGTCAGGAAGGTTGGTTGAAGATATAAATAAGCCTCTCTTGGTCGAGGCATGTGGGTTGATGAATTATTTTGAATTTCTAATGCAAAAGCTTATTGTTTTCTAGAAAATCTGTGTAAATTTCATGTTCTATTGCGTGGTACGGCCTCTATACGTACTATAATTGTAGTAAAATCTTATTATGGTTGGATAGAGGGAAGACCTAGCTTTCTTTTGGAGGTGATTTTACAAGTTTTCAATGATTATAAAAGAAGATATCGCCATTTTAACAGGAACTAGTCTGAAAACCCTCAAAACTAGGGTTTTTATTGAAGAATGGCTCTTTCTTCCATCTCCACGTTGTAATAATGCTAATTCTTGGTGGGATGGAAGATATTTGTGTATATTTTCATATTTTTTAGGGTTTTGGAGAATGGCATGTTGTGTGGAGGAAGTTTTGTAATGTTCTAGGCCTGGCATCCTCATGTGACAGGCCTAGATTGTGAAGCAAAAAGTTGAGTTTTGCTTGTTTAGGGTGATTTTAATTGTGAAGGAACTTAGGAGTGATATAAATGGGTGTAACTAGCCTGTAAAAACCTGTTTCAAGGCTTTGGGGTGAAGGGAAGAGCCTAGATAGTCAAATCTCCTGTTGTACCCTGCCAATTAGACCTCTTGGAGCAACGTTGTTTTGGTCCATTTCTCTTTTATTGTCCACTATCAAGAAAGAAGGTTTTAAGACTTTGTAGGGGCATATATTACTTGTATAATTTAAGTGGTTTTGGTATGATAGAAGCTTATATGTGTATTTTATTTTGACTGTCCTATCGGGCAAGGCTACAAGCCTTTTAGGGGTAAAGAGGCTTGGGTAAGTCAGCATTTGTCAATTTGATGGATATCTTGGTAGAGTCATGGTGACACTATTTGATGGTCCAATCTCTACTTCGAAACAAAAATATCTTTAACAACTCTAAGAGATATAATGGGATGGAATTAAAGGAACCTTCATATGAAGGATCTTCTAATGAAGGACCTTTGAATTAACGTCTTAATTTGAAGGTCCTTCATGCAGAGGTTCCTTTTATAAAGAATTTTGGACATGATATATTTAAATTAAAAAATACCTTCATTTTAAAGTCTTGACATGGCATCATTTTTGAATGAAGGTTCTTCATTCAAAGGTCATGAAAGGACATTTGATGCAATCATATTCCTTGTTAAAGTTTTAACTTAATATTAAGGGCATCATGAGTAGTTTGTTGGGCCCATTCAACAATCTCTGATGCAAGGATTGAATTTTCTAGAATGTATCTACTATCAAGAAATACAATTTGTTTACCTGTATGACTATATCTCAAGCAATAGGTTTAATTGTGATGGAAATGGTATTGACAAAGATTTTGTAATCTAGGTGTTGAGAAGCATATTTGGCCACCATCGTAGGAAAGATTCTTCATTCTCACTTTTAGGTGTTAAAATTTAACAATACCTTGATTGATGAAAGAGCCCAAAGAGCCTTTCTCCATGGTATCCAAGTACACATAGCAGCGATCTTCTCTTATACGGTTGGACATGATTTAAAGAACTTAGCTATGAATTATTCATTTAACCTAATGTTTTCTCATAATGCCATCATTGGAAAAGTATGATCAAATTATTCTATTATGAAGAATTGGTCTATGTGCCTCTAGTAATCACTATAAATGTTTGTAAGGATAAAATGACTAATTGCATCAGGTAGGAGAGAATCAACTTTGATTTCTTCAAAGATTATATTCCTCTATTCATAATTTTTAAGGGTTGTGTGTGGAGGAGGTTATCACTACCAAGAATGGAGGATACCTTTCCTTGCATATGTTTGTGGTGGAGGTATTAAAGAAGAATTGTATGCCTCTATTTCCATTCATTAGATCTAGCTTAGCCTAGCATATACTTGGGCTCCTTTGCCCCTATAAACTTCCATATGTTTGATTTTATGTTATGTAAGCATAATTCCATGCTATGTTGAAATATAAGAGGTGGAGGAGGCCAAAAGGAAATAACCCCTTTTTAGTTGTACCTTCAAATTTTTTCTTATTGTTTTATGTTTTTAGCAACTTTGTGGACATAAGATTTGAGGTAGGTCGTACAACAAAGAATAACATGTTCCCACCAACAAATTGAACCTCAAAAGTTAGTGGGACCTAATTATGAGTTCTCAAACATGATATCAAAGCAAAATGGGTTCATTTATGACCTAGTATTATTGCATAATTAAACTAAAAATTTGTTTTTGTTTACATTCAATATCCCTCCTTTTGTGTAGATGATTCTCTTTGTGTAGGGTACTTGTGAAAGCCATGAGATCCAAGTTCCTAAAAAAAATTGCATACAAATTTTTGTTGTGTATATGGATATGTGTTTTGTGTTTCCATTTTGTTTTGTGAAGCATTGAGCAAAGAAAATATCAACCAACATCTTCTTCAAGGTATTTGTGCACTTGAGAGAGGTTTTGGGTTTTAATTACCTATGTATATTGTTGTTTTGAGGCTATTAATATAAGTTATGGGGTTTGTAAGTTGTTTGTGCATGACGAAGCAAAGGCCAATCTGCAAAGAATTCAGATATTCACATTTAGCATTGGAAGAATCAGGTGTAGACCATTATGGCATGTGAAGACCATGTATTAGGTTGATCTCTATGCATATCATTTTTGAACCATGAACTTTTATCTAAGGTTTTTTTTTCTGATTGGCATGAATATCTTTTCCTATGTGATCATGTGTGTTAATATGTTTTCATGATCTTTGTGCATGCGTGCTCTAGGTGTAAAACTTGAGTGCAGTATCATAGAGGTCGATCCACATTTACTCCCATTAAATGTTTGAGGAAAATTTGAAACCCTTGTTTGAGGCACGAAGCTCCTATTATCCCTATTATGCATGCATAAAGATTGTATCTAAATTGGAAACTAGGCATGAAAATACAAGTTAAAGAGAATGGGGGTGCCAAACTTATAGTACTCATTGTCCCTTGGTCGTGGATTTTCCCTGAGTTCCCTCAACCTCATCCCTGGCGCTGGTATTGACCTTGTTTTCACTCCTCAAAACTCTTCCTCGGTGTTGGTATTCACCTTGTTTTCACTCCTCCAAACTCTTCGTCAGCACTAGTATTGACCTTGTTTTAATCTAGAATCTCTTCCTCGGTGCTGGTATGGACCTTGTTTTCACTCTTAATTGAAACTCTTCCTCTATTCCTCAACACTGGTATTGACCTTTCACTTCTCCAATTTGACGAGCTAGGTTTTTAGAGTATGCTAATTAAATTGAAAATTTTGGCACCATTTAGCTATTTTTTTATATTCTACAATATAGTTAAGTATATATTAGCTATATTTACATAATAAATTATATAATTATTCGACTTATTATAATTATATATTATATTTTTTAACAAAATTATTAAATACATATAAAATTATTATAACTAATAATTAATAATAACTATATTTTTATATAATACAAATTATAATTAATATAATATATATTTAATATAATAGTAATATTAGATTAAATTATATATAATATAATTATATTTATTATTATATAATAGTATATATAGGCTTTTACTTGATATTTTAGCGGATTTACCATTACACTATAGCTGGTTTACTATTAAATGGAAATTGAAACTTGTTTTCCAACGACACAATATATGTAGCATGCCATTTGATTAAAGATATGATAATTCTCCTTTAAGACCTCTTTAATGTACTCATTAATATAATAAGTAAACAAAGATAAATAGAGAGAAGAAAATATAGAGAGAGAGGGAGATAATGAGAAACATACAAATAGAAAGGGAGACAAAGAGATAGAGAGACGTAGAGAGATAAAGAGATAAGGATGAATAGATAGAGATATAGGGAGGGTGATTGATATATCTATCCCTATCACTCTCTATCTCTCTAAATCTCCCACTATCTATTTCACTCCCTCTTCCCCCCTCTATCTATTGAGCTATCTCTCCCTCTTGCCTCTTTCTCTCTCATTCAGTCAATCTCTCCCTCCATCTCTCCTACTCTATATATCTATATCTATTTCTACCGTTATCTCCCTCTCACTCCTCTCTCTATCTCTCTCTCTTTCACCATCCCCCTCTATCTCTCTATATCACCCCCTTTCTATGTCTCTCCCTCTCCCTCTATATATATTGAGATATCTCTCCCTCTCTCCCCTATCTTCTTCTCTCTCTCCCTTTCTACATATTTCTCTCCCTCTCCCCCTCTTCTTTCTCTCCATTTTCTACCTATCTATCTCCATCTCTTCTCTCTCTTCCTCTTCAACCTATCTCTCCCTCTCTCCCCCTCTTCTCTATCTCTCCTCCTCTACCTATCTATATCAATTTCTCTCCCTCCCCCTCTCTATCTCCCCCTCTCTATCTCCCCTCATCTCGCCCTCCCTATCCCCCTATCCATCGACTCTCTATATCCACCTCTCTTCCTTTCTCTTGCCATATATCTCCATATCTCTTTCTCTTCCCATATATCTCTATCTCTCTCTCTTTCTCTTCCTATATATCTCTCTCTCTCTCTCTTTCACCATCCCTCTCTATCTCTCTATATCACCCCCTTTCTATGTCTCTCCCTCTTCCTCTATATATATTGAGCTATCTCTCCCTCTCCCATGTCTTCTTCTCTCTCTCCCTTTCTACATATCACTCTCCCTCTCCCCCTCTTCTTTCTCTTCCTTTTCTACCTATCTATCTCCTTCTCTTATCTCTCTTCCTCTTCAACCTATCTCTCCCTCTCTCCCCCTCTTCTCTATCTCTCTAATTTCAATCCTTCTAAAAATAGTGTTTTATTAAACTATAAGTAGATTATTGTCACCACTCTTCATTCCACATGAAATGCCAAATGTAGCAATTGTTTTGTTGCTTCTGTCAAGTTTCATTAACCAAGCTATTTAGTGGGTTGAATAAAGTTGTGTTATGACCCTTGGTCTCTTTAACATAATTAGATAATATTAGGGAGATCGAGAAGGGGAGAAAACTAAACTCCTTCAAAATACGGGTAGTTGTGGGTTTGTTGGTTTTCTTTGTATACTATATACTTAGTTCCTCTAGGATAAACAAGTCACTATAGAAATGAAAGATGTTTGATTATCTACCTAATATTTTTTTGTTTTTTTGAAATGAAAGAGATCTACAACTCTATAGAAATTGATATATGCTAATGGTCAAATTATTAGACTATTTAGATTATTTTCTTAGTTGTGTATCCTAACTAATATAGAGTAAGCTTTTTCATTTTAATTGACTACTACATAATATTTTATGTGTTGAAAGAATTGTTTCCATTCTTTGTAGTTTTTACATTGGAATACAAATCATATTTAATTTCACACCAATATACTTCTTTCATAAATCATATTTGTTTAATATCTTAAAAGATGTTAGTTAAATTGGAAAAGTTGTTTGAGTTAATTACTAAATTTGATCTAAAAATGTTCAACACTTTAGATATATTCAATTAGATATATATAGTTAAATTGGAGGTGTCATTTGAGTTAATAATTAAATAACGTAATAATCAATTAAAGCAAGGGACATAATTTTGGATGTGTTTGAATTTAATAAATTACAAATTAAAATAGACATAAATTACTTGAAATAAGTGCTTCATAACCCATCTAATCAAATCATAACCTATCAAAAATGCAATAGGAATCTTCTAAAGAAAAGAACACTTGACCCAATCATAAGTGTATGGCCTTCGCAGAAAGGAGTGATCCACCTTAGCAATAGCAACTACCCCATCCAAAATTTGCTCACATTACACAAAGCCACAATGTTCCTCCAAGATAAGCCAATCAAATCCTACCTTATGTGTCCTAGTAATCAAATTGGAGATGATCCTAAAAATGACATTGTGAAGGGTGATTGGTCTAAAAAATCTCAACGACTTTGCAATTATTTCACTACTATGATCAATGTGTCATCTTTCATGAAATTTCCAAAAACACTATTCATTATGATCATATGGAAATTTCTAGGAGAGCTACAATAGTTGTAAGATCATGAATTAAAATTAAACATTAAAAAGTACATCATGAATTAATTATGTAATGGCATAAAAATTAAAAACATCATGAATTAATTATATAACCACATAAGTCAAATATAATTCTATCAAGAAAATAATATCAAATAGATAATATAATCACATAACTCATACATTTAAATATCATTGATCTTATTATTCATCAAACTCTTTGTCTGTATCATCTAATCTAGATTCGACATTGTAAAGATTGGTCATATCATCATCGTCGTCACTGATATCAGTTTTGATAATGTCATCATCCACACGGATATCATCTTCATGAACATTAACTCCTACATCATCATGTTCTAGTTCCTCTTCTTTGACATATTCATCAGGAACATCATCAACTAACTGTTGATCCTGATCATCATCTACATCATCTTCTAGTTCTTTGGTATTTTCTTCTTCCACCACATTATACTTTACCGGCCTTCCTCTTGGATCATGTCTAACAACAAATGACCAACCCGGTTTACCTAGAACCTCTAAGTAAAATACCTACTCACATTGGCTTGGAAGAACATAGGGCTCATTTCCAGCTCGCTCAATCGACCTTGTATTAACCATGGTAAATCCATTATCATGATCAATAACAGTTCTCTCGGGATCATTTGCATTCAATCGTAGCATGTAACATAGGATGACGAACATAACTATTTTGAAAGACTTAAAGTCACACTCAAGTATATCATTCAAAATCCCATAGTATCAATTTTCTGAGACTTTTGGATATATGTTGCTTCTAGATGAAACATTAGTCACTTGAAAGATTGCAATTATCCCAAAATCACAAGTTTTCTTCGTCTCATCACACTTTTTGATTCAAAATTTACGACCATTGCACCACATAGCCTTTTGGTGTTTCACCTGCAATATGTCAAACATGTAAAAATTATTGCAATATCGTCTATCATCAATTGATAAACATATTTATTCTTGGCCAAATGTATGCAAAGAAAAAAATCTCAACATATATATACATCAATATAATTGAAAATAATTAAATAATATGGGTGATTAATATATTTATACATACCTTTTTATCTCTTAAACCATATGCTAAATCAATTTCCCTTGGTGTAACATTGGAATCTCTATTATGATGAGTTTCTTTAACCAATGAAGCCACACCTTCCCATGTTAATGCATGACCAAATTGTTGACATTGTTCAATCCATACTGTCATCCAATCAAGATTGTTTGCAACGTACAAATGTAGTGCATCCCACTCTTGACCAACTATATCAATACATTTGAAATTTAAAAAAATTAAAACATTTCAATAGTGATGTTAACAACCTTGAAATTAGTGTGTTTTATGTATCACATGATCATAAAAGATTAAAAAGTCAGTTGTAGAGGTGGTTGTTCTGTAGTTGAGGTGTAAAGGTCTTTAAAAGGCATAAAGTGATCATTGTAAAGGTTATTTATGGTTGCGGATTCAAAATACAATATCTTGAATAGGGTGTAGGATGAGAAATAAAGAAGGTATAGTTGTTGTCCTCAAGAGTTTTGTGAAGAAAAGCATGTGAAATGAGAGGTCCAAGCCTAGGTTTCAACAAAATATGTATGGGAGATCTGATTTTATGAATTTTTACCTATGTGTAGACTTAATGGGTTGTGTTTGAGTTGATTTTGAGGTCTAGGAGGTCATGGAAGTAGCATATTCAATAAACCCTCATCATTTTGGCCTAAAACAAGGGTTTTTTGGGTTTGGCAAGAATCTGACCATACAAGTGAAATATTTTTGTGGATTTGGAGGTTTGGAGGCATAAAAATTGCTCCCCCAAGATTTCATGGGCATATGAAAATTTTAAAGACTAGTTGCTTTGTAAAATAGGCCTAATCAGCACAACCTAGAAAGGGTGATTTTGGTGATTTGGTCGAAAGGACTTGTACTTTCCCTTGAATTATGTTTAATAAAGCCAAAATGGGTGTCTAAAACCATCAAATTTTTTTCTAGTGTTTTGGGAAAGTTTTGAGTTATTGGGAAAAACTAGGTTTGTACTGCTACAAGGATTCAAGGAGTCAAAGTGTGAAATCTGACTTTTGTTGTTTTTCAAGCTTTGAGAGTTGTTTGGATTGTTTAAAGTGGTCATTATAAACTTTTTGGAAGCCTCTTAAAGGTAGGTTGATAGGTTGGTTGAGTTGAGCCTCCCAAGTCTACATCAATTAGTTAATTACCACGGTATACGACCTTAATTTATAATTGATGTATATTGAAGATTAATAATTAAATAAGTACAATATATATAAAAACCAAATGTAAAATGTATTATAATTACCTCTCACTTTCCTCAATCTACCTTTCCCCATCAGGTACTTCCCTCCGAATTTGTTAATGGAGTTGGGATCCTAAATGCGATCTACATGGATCTTTGCTACAAACTTAGGAAGATATTAAGTAATGTACACCATAGTCTGGTATACCATATATCCCTCCACCATAGAAGCCTCAAGATGTGCTCTTTTTCTAACCAAATCTTTCAAAAAATTTAAGTGTCTCTCAACCATCCACATTGACCTTGTGTGTACAAGACCTCACAATTCAATCTCCTCAACTTGGTGTATGAGTAGTGTTATTGTGCATTAAAAAATGTCGAAGGTAGAAAATTTTTCATTTCACACATTAGACGAGGAATTTTTCTCTTCCAATAATTTATATCTTCTTTATGGATTTCTTTAGATGATAGCCATCTACAATTGATTCAAGGCACAAATATATTAACGAGATTTAACAACAATATACAATATATTACATAACAAGTAAAACAAATGAAAATTATAAGATCTATACAATGAATTGAACAAATATCACTACTTACCTCATGTATTTTACAAGATCATATATAACTTGCTTGACATTGTTGTCAAAGTTGTCTGGGAGAGATAGAGGTAGAACGTACTGCAACAATTATAAAATGATCTTTTCATTATTTTTCCAAAAGTAATAAACATAATACACTGAAAAGTATATGTGGTATACAAATATATATATAATATACCAAAATAATTACCTTAATGAAGGTGTACCAATCATGCATTTTCTTCCCTAACCCAAATTCACCTTTCTTTGTTATGATATTGTTTATGTTTGCAGCAAATCTTGTGGGAAATCAAATTTTTCGTATGACTTATTTTATAGCATTGCTTTGTTGCTCCATTAATAACCAAGGAAGGGCGCTTATATTAATTTGGTCTCCATCGCTATTTAATTGAATGACATTTTTTATTGCATGATTGGCTTCCTGAATGTCACTACAAATTTTGATAATTTTTTCTTTGTCATGCCTTCCATCCAATATTTTCCATAACGTTTCTGTTATATTCTTTCTTATATGCATTGTATCAAACAAATGCACAATTTGTAGCTGCTCATAGTAGGGCAACCTACTAAATTGTCTGGGATAACTTATCATTCCCTGTGGAAGCTGGCCATTAATGCCTTGATGACCTTCATGAAGCATATAAGTTAAACAAATTAACAATGACAATCATTGTTAATTACAGCATGAGTAAACAAAACACAATATAAAAATATAAATTCCAAACATATCATATATGATAGATAAACAATTTGATTTGATGTATAACCTTGACAATTAATTCTATTATATTCCAACTTTTATAGGTGAGGTGTCATTCTTCGTGGTTTTGATATAGTCTCTTCTTTCCCATTGAAAAGATATTTTTCAGTAGCTCGATACTTATGATTTTTGTGGAGGAAGTGCCTATACTCATCAAACACCTACTTTCCTAAACTTGTTCAATGACAAGATTTCATCTTTGGACCACAAATTGGACATGCAAATTTTCCCTTTGTTTGAAGACTTGCAAGATGATATATAATTGGATTAAATGTCATTTTTTTATAATTATATATAATGAATAGATTATTTTAAAAGCATGCATGATATTTATTTCATAAAAGTAAATATCATTAAAGTGCAGTTGAACGTTATAACATACCACAAAAATGTGTTAGCCCCAGGACATTATGAATTGTCCATACAAGCATTGCATGGAATTGAAATTGTCTTTTTCCTATTGGTCTAGAGACGTCATACATAGTGACGCCATTCCATAACTTTAGTAACTCATCGATAAGAGGCTCGATATATACATTCATATCTTTAACTTGGTACTTACCTAGTTGAATAAACATAAACATTGCATAATTATTATAGCTATTTTACTGCAATATATATAAATTAATGTACATGACTCTTAAATGAAAAAAATGTAAGTCATTATGCAATAAATAAAACAAATGAGATGCTACTACATTAAAGAAAATTGAAGTAAACAAATACCTAGAAAAATCATTGCCAACATTATGTGCTCCCTCTTTATTGACATCCATGGAGGAATGTTATTGTTGATAACAAAAACAAGTCACACCAAGTAAATAGATCTCATCTCTCCAAATGGATTGACACCATCTGCTGCCAATGAAAACCTAAGATTATGAGGTTCTTTGTTAAAGTGTGGCCATTTTTCCTCCATGTCCTTAAATGCAGAACAATCCACAAGCATTCAAAGAATGTCATCTCCACTTCTATTTTGTGCATGGTAATTCATAAATTGAACTAAGCTTTCGTACCTAAATAATCGTTGTATATGTGGAATAATGGGAATATAACAAAGAACCTTGTGAGGCACATTTTTTGTTAGTTGATCTGTTCGATATCTACTGATATGACATTCTAGGAATTTTGTTGAAAATTCATGTTGTTTATGATATATAATATGATCATTGGGACATGCATCTATTGCTTGATACTCCATTCCAATATATTTCATAATGGCAAATAAATCTTGGTATGAGCAAGGTAAAATATTAGATGGTGGTAACAAAAATTCACCTATCAATCTACAAAAAAAAAAAATTGTTAATATAAAGAATATTAACATTGGTACATATTTCATTCTTTATTTACTAGTGATGAACTAACAATAGTTAAAATAGATGAAAAAAGATGACATATATGACGTACCTTAACATTCATGAGATTGCTTGCTACGCCCTTAATATTAGTGTACATTGGGTTATGAATAGTCGGCTTGTGGCTATCTTAATTCTATATTAAGTCATATTACCATTAGTATATTGTTATTTAGTTGTTTAGGTTGGCCTAAAACTTATATAGGTGTGTCTAAGTCAGCCTAGGTGATATCCTAGGTATAAATAGGTATATATAGGAGGTTGTGAGTCTTATTTCATCATGAAGTTGTGAAGTGTGTTCTCATTAGAGATATTTGGAGGTTTTCCCCCTCGAAGTGGCCTATTATTCTCAATTATTATCAATTATTTTCAGCATATTTCATATCATATTCTTCTATTGTGCAAGTTATTTCATAACAAGTGGTATTAGAGCATGATCTTGGCACCGTAGAGACAAGGTTTTTTCTCAATTTTGGAGGCGATTTTGGGAAGAGAATATATTTCATATTTTGGTGAAAAATTTTCTAATTTTTAAAGAGTTTTTGAAGAACATATTATGGAAGCTACTGTCCAAATTTTAGAAGAATTGGAGTAGAATTAAGTGAATTATTACAGAATTAGGGTTTCTACACAATCGTTTTGGAATTTTCATATCTCTCACATCTTGTCAAATTAGAGTCTTATTTTTATTGGGTTTTTGAATACATACTAAAGTAGATTACAATAAAAAAAATTGGATGGATTGGAGCATAAATAAGCAAGTTATTGAAAAGTTAAATTTTTCATAATTATCAATCTCCACACTGCAAATCTGCTTATTTCTTGGAGATTTTTCTAGGTGAGATTTATTTTGGCCCTAGTAAGTTATAGTAAAAAATTTAGAGGATTTAAGTTTCATTTGTGTGATTTATTTCAAAATTAGTGGTTCCCATCATGACGGGGCCTGCAACAAGGGGCAAAAAGAATGTTGTCACTCCAGGGAAGACTCCTAATAAGGATGGAGTAACAATAGAGGATATTAATCCTAATGAGGAAATAAATAAGTTCAAGGAAGACATTTCCTCAATTAATATGGATATGTGTGACCTAAGAGGAGATATATCGGACATACGAAACATGTTGAGCACCTACATGGTTGAACCAAGAAAGGAGTTCTCAAGCGACCAAGGTGAAAATTCTAGGTTAGCTACCATTGACAAAAGCTTTAGTACTCCTATGGGATCTAGGAATTTATTTCCAAAGGTAGATATGCACACGTTCAATGGCAAGGATCCTCTAACATGGATAAACCAAATGGAGAATTTTTTTGAAGTACACCAAATCCCAAATGGACAAAAGGTCATGATGGCTTCCCTATATCTAGAACCAGATCAATTCATTTGGTATCATTTGCTTTGCACTCATCGAAGGAAAAAGGGGCTCACCATCTCATGGTCAATTTTTACGAAGGAACTCCAAGCACAATATAGCAATAGCATGACAGACAACTTCTTCAGCCAACTAGCTAAACTTCAACAAACAAGATCAGTTAAGGATTATATTCAACAATTCCAAAATCTATCCTTAAGAGTGGATAAAATTAAGAAGGAAAAATTGAATGATTTATTTTTGGGGGGTCTCAAGGATCACATTCAACATGAGGTACGCATGTTTAGCTCTAGCTCCATAAATGAGTCTTTTATCTTAGCATGCAGGGTAGAGAAGTATTTGGTTCCTAAGAAGGAAGGGGCTAATGTGACAAGAGAGAAAGGATATTCAACACAACCTACTAGGTTGACTCCACAGAAAATTGAGGAGAAAAGAGCAAAAGGTTTGTGTTTCAGTTGTGATAGAAAATACAGTCGAGGACATAAATGCAGTGAAAAGAAATTGTTCTATATTGAAGGTCCAAGTGAGGAAGAAGAGGAGGAACCCACACTAGAGGATGAAAGGGAATCAAATGAGGAATCATATGATTCTCAACCAATCATTTCTTTTCATGCACTCTCAAGTTTTAGTGCTCCACAAACTCTCAAGGTGGTGGGGTTCTTAAAGAAGCAGAAGGTAACAGTGTTGATTGACTCAGGTAGTACTCATAATTTCATCAACAAAAAGTTAGCTACTCGTCTAAATTGTTTTATATATCTAGCTCTAGAGTTTAAGGTTTTGATTGCAAATGGTGGTACAGTAAGTTTTTCAGGGAAGTGTCATAGCATTAAATTATCCATGGGAGATTATCAACTTGATACCCCAATGTATGTGATATCCATGGGTGCAACAGATATTGTTTTGGGAGTACAACGGCTTACTACATTGGGAACGATTGAGATGAACTTCCAAGAACTATTCATGAGATTTCAATCAGAAGGAAGGGTAGTAGAGCTAAGGGGGTTGAAGGGAAAATCCCCACAAATGGTAAGCTCTCATCAAATGCAAAAGTTTCTTAAGAAAGGAGTGGATGGATTTGTGGCCCAGCTATGTTCATTAGAAGTCTCTCAATCTAATGCTCCTACTCATCCAGATTTGCAAGCTATAATTGATCATCACTCAATTGTTCTTAGAGATATGCCTAAAGGAATTCCTCATAAGAGGGATCATGATCATGCCATACAGTTAGTTCCAGGGATCCAACCACTGAACATCAAGCCTTACAGGTATCCACGCATACAAAAGAGTGAGATAGAAAAAATTGTTGAGGAGATGCTAGAGGTAGGAATTATCGGGCATAGCCAAAGTGCTTACTCCTCGCTTGTGGTGATGGTACGTAAGAAGGATGATACTTGGCGCATGTGTCCAAATTATAGAGTGCTCAACATGTACACCATTAAAGATAAGTTTCCTATTCCAGTCATTGATGATTTGCTAGATGATTGAATGGAGCTATGCATTTTACCAAGTTAGATCTTAGATCTAGTTATCACCAAATTCGGATTAAGGAGGAAGATATTTGTAAGATAGCATTTTGGACTCATGAGGGTCATTATGAATTTTTGGTGATGTCATTTGGTCTTACCAATGCACCATTTACATTCCAAAGTTTGATGAATTCCATTTTTAAGAAGTTCTTGAGAAAGTTTGTGTTAGTATTCTTTGATGATATATTGATTTATAGCAAGACTTGGGAAGAAAATTTGCAACATGTGGATCAATCATTAAAAATACTTGAAGATCATAAACTCTATGCTAAGCCATACAAGTGTGCTTTTGGTCTTACAGAGGTGGAGTATTTGGGACACATAGTTTCACATGAAGGAGTAAAGGTAGACCCTAACAAAATTAAGGCTATCATGCAATGGCCTATTCCAAAAACCATTAAGAAACTAAGGGGTTTCTTGGGATTGACAAGGTACTATAGAAGATTTGTGAAGAATTATGGTCGTATAGTAGCACCTCTCACCACTCTATTGAAGAAGGATTCTTTTTATTGGAACGAGTCTGCCAATATAGCATTTGAGAGATTGAAGGAGGCTATGTGTACAACTCCAGTGCTTGCCACTCCTGAATTCACCAAGGGATTCGTTGTGGAATGTGATGCTTCTAGAAATAGGATAGGAGCAGTGCTCATGCAAAAAGGTCAACCAATTTCTTTTGAGAGTCGTCAATTAAAGGGTAAGAATCAACTAAAGCCTATTTATGAGAAGGAAATGCTAGCAATCCTCCATGTAGTTAAACAATGGAGGCCTTATCTATTGGTTAGACACTTCAAGGTTAAGACAGATCATGATAGCCTAAAATATTTTTTGGAACAAAGACTATCTTCTGAAGAGCAACAAAAATGGGTCACTAAGATGTTAGGATATGACTTTGAGATTGTATATAAGAAAGAGAAAGAAAATATTGTAGTAGATGCACTTTCAAGGAAGGATGAGAAAGATGAAGCCTTATTGTGTTCCCTTTCGATATTACAAGTAAATTGGGTGGAGGAAGCCAAATAGAGCATGGCAAAATGATGTTGTGACAAGTAATCTCATCGAACAATTAAAAAGTGATCGTAGTAGTTTAGATAAGTTTTGTTGGAAGGGAGATACTCTTTGGTATAAAGAGTGTTTGTATCTCTGCAAGAATTCCACTCTTAAACTCAAGATTCTCACAGAGTTGCATGAGTCTCTAGTGGGTGGTCATTCAGGATTTTTGAATACATATCATCGAGTCAAGCAAGATTTTTTTTGGGAAGGGATAAAAGGTGATGTTCAAAAATTTGTGGCTAAATTTTTTGTTTATCAAAGGAATGAAGGGGAGACAATTAAGACACCAGGTCTCTTGCAACCCTTATCTATTCCTAGCCAACATTGGGAAGAGGTATCCATGGACTTTATCACAAGGCTTCCCAAATCTAAAGGTTATAATGTCATCATGGTAGTAGTTGATCGCCTCACTAAATATGCACATTTCATTGCATTATCACATCCTTTTACAGCAAGTGCAGTGGAAAAATATCTTTTGGAGAGTATCCAAAAGCTACATGGTACACCTAAGGTTATTGTTAGTGATCGTGATCCTATCTTCACTAGTCAATTTTGGAAAGATTTATTCTCATGTTTGGGTACTCAGTTGGCTCATAGCTCTTCATACCACCCTCAATCAGATGGGAAAATTGAGGTTGTTAATAAGTGTTTGGAAGGATATCTACATTGTTTCACTTCAGAGAAATAGTCTCAATGGGTAGATTGGCTACCACTTGCAGAATGGTGGTATAACACTTCTTTTCATAGCTCATCAAAAATGTCTCCATTTTTGGCACTTTATGGATATCATCCTCCTTCCATCACATCATCAATAAAGGTGTCACCAAGAGTTCAGGCAGTAGAAGACCACTTGCTTCATCAACAACAAGTACTTTTAGGACTCAAGGAGAATTTAGTCATGGCACAAAATTGAATGAAACAACAAGCAGACCAACATGTAGTGAAAGAAGTTTTGAAGTTGGGGATTGGGTCTTCTTGAGATTGTAGCCTTATAAGAAAATCTCACTAAAGAAACAAAAAAAGAATAATAAGTTGTCTCCAAGGTATTATGGTCCATACCAAATCATGCAAAAGATCGGTAGTGTTGCCTACAAGCTAGAGTTGCCACCAACAACAAAGATACATCCAGTTTTTCATGTTTCTTGTTTGAAGAAGGTAATTGGGCATAATATTCCCACTCAAACAACACTACCAGAGCTCGATGAAGAAGAACCATTTTGGAACCAGAGTGCATTCATCAAACACGCATAAAGAAGTTGAGGAATAGAACTCTCACGAGTATCTCATCCAATGGAAGAATTTACTAGTTGAAGATGCCACATGGGAGGATGAGGAGTTCATTCAAAAGAATCCAACTTGATTAGCATTGAGGACAATGCTTCTTTGAAGAAGGGGCATGCTACCCTTAATATTAGTGTACATCAGTTATGAATAGTCGCTTGTGGCTATCTTAACTCTCTATTAAGTCATATTATCATTAGTATATTGTTATTTAGTTGTTTAGGTCGGCCTAAGACTTATATAGGTGTGTCTAAGTTGGCCTAGGTGATATCCTAGGCATAAATAGGTATATATAGGAGGTTGTGAGTCTTATTTCATCATGAAGTTGTGAAGTGTGTTCTCATTAGAGATATTTGGAGGTTTTCCCCCTCGAAGTGGCATGTTATTCTTAGTTATTATCAAGTATTTTTAGCATATTTCATATCATATTCTTCTATTGTGCAAGTTATTTCATATCATATTCTTCTATTGTGCAATTTATTATACAACGAAGAACCTTGTGAGGCACTTTTTTGTTAGTTGATCTGTTCGATATCTACTGATATGACATTCTAGTCATTCTGTTGCAAATTCATGTTGTTTATGATATATAATATGATCATTGGGACATGCATATATTTCTTGATACTTCATTCCAATATCTTTCATAATGGAAAATAAATCTCGATATGAGCAAGGTAAAATATTAGATGGTGGTAACAAAAATTCACCTATCAATCTACAACAAAAAAATAATTTGTTAATATAAAGAATATTAATGGTACATATTTCATCCTTTATTTACTAGTGATGAACTAGCAATAGTTAAAATAGATGAAAAAAGATGACATAAATGACATACCTTAACATCCATGAGATTGCTATGTTGGATAAACCATTCATAACCTTCAAATTCATTAGCAACAATCTAGCAAAGAGAAGAGTTGTTTCGTAGCCTTCATAAAGGGACTCGTGTGCCTTCTCAAGTATAGGTAAATCATGAACATCATCAAAGTCATCTCAATCATCATGATCAGTTGTGCCACTAAATGTGTCATGGATTAATGTATTTGTACCATCATCTTCAACTGTGTTTTCTAGCTCATGATCATCTTCTTCCATAGGATCATTAACGTCGTCTTCGATATTCACAGCTCCATGTTCCTCCGCTTGCAAAACCACATTCTCTGGGGTGTGATAATCCATATCTTGTGCCCTAGGGCACCCCACATTTATAATAATAATCGACACAAATAAACCATGATCATGATCAAGTGATTTTTTATATATATAAAAATGTTAAAACGATATAAGCATTTACAAATTCAATCAATATAAAGACATATAATGAACTTACCAATGGACGATAATCATGCCCCCCTTCAACGTAACCATGCTGCCTACAATGTTTCTCAGCTGTTGTGATTAAAATTCTTCTCGTCTTTAAGCCCTTGCATTTATTGCAAGGACAATAACATTTTCCATCACCCTTTCTTTTCAATCTAGCCCACATTCTAGCAATTGTCTGTTTATTTTGTTCTGCACTAATATTATCTGATATGATTTTTATTTACCAAGCTTGAATATTTAGATTTTCAAAAAATATCAAACTCAAACTCCAATAATTTGTAATCATAGACAGATAACAAAATCTAATAATTATGATATTTTGCACCCAAAAAAATTGGCATGCAACCACCCCTGCAAAAGAGAAGATAGTTTGAAGTTAATGAACCCAAAAAATACTTTAAAATGCTAATTCGAGAACTTATTAAATTCTGATTTTACTATGATTTCCAACTATTAGACTCTTAAAATCATAATATTAAACTTGCACAACAAAATCTGGAAATGAAATTCTGAAAATGCACAAGTCTAAAAATGAAATCTGATGAAATGTTGCTTTAAAATATGATTTTCAAACCTGGAAGTACAAATTTGACTTCACAAATGAATTCTAGAAAAAGACAATGACTACCCTCAACCTGGCGATATCTTCTTGATTTTTTTCTAATTTTTCCCAAGAAAATCATCCTTAGTTCTCCACAAACTATCGCAATTATAGCAAAACACTATCGCAATAAATAGGCAAACTCACTTTTATTTATGTCAGCCACAATTTGATTTTTTCTGATTTTGCATGTTCATCAAAATTTTGATGAAAACCTAGCTTCATTGAAATTTCGACGAACGTCGAGGATAAAAATTTTTAAAAATGAAAATTACACATCAAATATCACAAGTACCCAACAATACATCAAATTATACATATTTCGTAAGAAATTTTCGTCATATTTTGCAATCAAATGAGTTAGTGTCTCCACATGTTCCTATCATTTAAGAATAATCACAAATGTCAATTTACATGTTCATTTCATTCGAATTTAATCTCTTTCTAATCCTAATGTTGGGGAACACTTTACAAGGACTTAGGAGATACATGAAATGTGTTTAGGATTGCAATTAAATGGCATCCTATTCCCAACAGATGACACTGAAAGTATTTTCTCCTCTATGGACTTTGAATATACAATTGAAGATGATGTTGATTTTGAAGTTTCATGTCTTCATGATGAGAAATATGGTGTTGTAGATGGAAGTTTGCAACTAGCTGAAAAGCATTCTTGTCTGGGTGATCAAGATGATTACAATTCTATTTGCAGCCCTAGTGATTGTGATTCCTTTCAAGAGGAAGCGATAGAATTGATTTCCTTAAGTGAAGAGTATTCCAATAAATATGATGACAATACTTTTGAAGGCTCACAAGAGCATGATGAGGTATATGGATTGAATGTCTTATTTGAAGAAGAAATGTGTAATCAGCAATGTTATGATGCACTTGGTCATCCTACTTCTACAAGTGAGTGTAGCATTGATGAAAATTTTCTTAGTCATGAGACAAAGGAGTTTGTTGAGTTGAGGAATGATTTTAAGGATGTCAGCGTATCAGATGAAAATGACAAAGTATGCGATGATTTCCAGTCAAAGAAATCATGTGTGAGAAGTTGTGGTGAAGAAGCAAATGATGATTTTCAGTTTGACAGTGAAGGATATGACCCTGCTAATTATTGTAGTAGTATGAACAAAGAAAAGGGTATGCACGCAAGAGATTTATTGAATGAATCAGTTCAAGTAGCTGATTGGGCAAAGCATGCATGCATTGGTAATGTAAGTTATGAATAAGGAAATCCTTTCTTGTTTGATTCTTCACCTACTTCCTTTCCTTTTTCTGAATTTGAAGTTATCCCTAAATGTTTGCATGAGGATAGCATAGATGTAGTTGTACATGAAAGAGGAAATGCAGAGACAAATGTTAGTATAGCTAATGACAATTTGTATAATGAGTTTTCACTTGAAGAATGTAATTGTGTCAATCACATGGATGCATATGAGGATCTCCTTTCTAGATCTGTAACTCATATTTTCCTCATGGACAGTATGCTTCAAATTTTCATGTTGGTGCAACATGAGGTAATGTTGAATATGATACTCTTTGCAATAGTGAATGTGTTTTGAACACTCACTATGATGAATTTGTTGCAAATGAAGATTTTGAGTCATGTGAACTTGTATTTGAAGCTTCTTTTTGTGATAATTGTTACCTATTTTTCACTACCAGCTCAAATAGGCAGAGCTGAAATAATAAAATCATTGAGAGGTACAAAAAATTTCAAGTTTTGTTGCTAAGTATTCATTGTTCATCATAAAGATCAGACTATATTTTGATTACAGTTTTATTATGCAAGTATTTGAAATAGAAAATTGGACATTTTGCATAATAATGCTTTTTATTCATTTTGAAAAAACTAAAATCCTGCACAAGCCGTGGGAGTAATTGGATTTGATTGTCTTAATCAAATAATGAATACAAGATGGGATTGAATACTACACTACTGAAGATAACGTAAACATAAAGGAGGGAAGCAATTCATCATTTCCTGTGATGATGAACCGCTTTTGCTCGATGTCTTCAGTTGTTGTGTCTCCAAGCTGCAGCAATCTCGATTCCACACTCCATGAACCTGCAAAATTGTAAAAAGAGTGATGTTAGAGATTTACTCTAAGAAATGATAAATTACATTCTACTTCATGTCTACGCTACCAATAAGAATGTAATATGCATTCAATTAGGCATCCATCAGATGATTTTATTGTTCAAAGGAAAACAGAATTCAATTGAAGCTTTCAGCTTCGATTATTTTTACTAACTTGTTTGTTTCAATGTGCAGGAACAGGTTCATTATGTCCATGATTATTTTCATCAAATATGTGGAGAAAAACGGGCTCCCACAAGGGTTGATCCCGGCATATCATAAGGACACCTCTCATCCACATCATTATTTGAGAGTTATCAGATATTTAATTACAATCATCAAATAAAACTATTGTTATGAAATTCATAAAGCAGTCTAATTCAGCATGGTGAAAACACATTGAGTAAATTATCTTTTCGCTCATCATTCAAAGGAACAATCAGAAAATGTTTGAAGGAGCATAATTAACTCCATGCATTAACTTTGTTTCAGCTCTATTTTATTCACATTGTATTCACATAAAGTATGAAGCCCCTTTATATTGAAGGGAAAACGGAGCACTCAAACAATTAAATTGTTTCTTACAACTCCAAAGTACATACATAGTTCATCCAGAGACTCAGGAGGTCAGTCAACATGACAACAGGACAGCATGGTTATATAAAAACATCAAGAGGCATCATTAATATATCAACCTTAGGAGTTATCATTATTCTTGATTTCCTACATAAGGGCTGAAAAAGGACCATGCTTCATACATATTTAAAATAAGAATATGCAAATCAGGCTACTTCATATTGCTTATGAATGATTTTATGAAATTGATATACTTAACAGAGTAATCTGTAATAGCATCATGGAGGACAGTCACATACATGAAGCATACATGAAATCTTAGGAGCAGCAAATAATACTCATGATTAGCCAACATAGGTACATGAAATTTGAAGACTAATATGCATTACGGAAATAATATGATGCAAGGATCTACAGTGCTATAAACAATAATACAGTGTGACAATGTGATGAAGAGCATCAATAATAGTGTTGTAGAAACAAGAGTGCTCTCAGGAATAAATGATGTATCTATAATAATAATAGCATTTCCAGATAGGAGCAATCATGGAGTAAAGTATTGTTCCCTAGCTTGTTACTTTCAAGAGATAGCATATTTAAAAGGAAGAACATAAATATAAGCAATCTATGGCATAATGCAGTAGTTAGAGCATGGTACCATGGTGAATCTAATGGCATTCTTGCAAGTCAATGAATAGATTGGAAATCTCATACCAGGAGCCCATAATATCATAAAGATAAAAGAACAGTAGAATATGCCCAGTGACATGAGAATATGAACACAGAATAGTGAGGTGTTGTCTAAATACAAATTTATCTCAGTTAGAATAACATTGAAACTGTGTATACCATTCATATCATGTAACAGGTTTATTAAGTGTAGGGTTTTCAATAAACACCTATAATGTGCAATAATGGAGAGGAAACCATGGCAGTCTCAAATGCTAACTACAATCAAAGATGCTTTTATTTCAAGATAATTGTGATTCACCAATGCAAGGTTGTTTATTTAGTTGTATAAGCATGTGATGCACAAAAGATAGAATTCAGGAGGAGCAGGTGAACATTTGATGGAAAAGAGCATTATCATCAAGGGACATCATAAAAAAACCAAATCAGAAAATCATTATCTGAGGGAGAAATATATTTCAGTTGTGCAGGGAATATCAATTCTGTAGGTTGAGTCATATATTATCTTTGCACATAATATAGGAAAATGAAGCCAAATATCGAGCTTATATGGAAATAATTTTGCAATCAAAAGATCAAATATATGGTCTGTGTTTTCTTTTCAAAACATTTAGGATGAACCCATGACAATTTTTGTTCTCAAAAGAAACGGAGACTGTGAATTTGTGTTTCAACACACAGATTAAGAGGCTGGGCCTTTATCTTCATGCATAAGGAGAAATAAAATACACAACAAAAGCTTTAGAAATCCATCATGGCAGCCTCAGAGTGGAGAAATATACATGAACAAATCAAAAGACATTAAAAATGTGTTATGGCCACGGCTGTATAAGCCAAAAGATGACTCATAAATAATATGGAATGGTCGCAGCCTGCTCAAATCAGGCTTATAAATGTATGGAGCTCTTTGTTATGGCTACAAGAGAAGCAACAAAATCACAGAGGCTGAATAACAGAGTATTCATAGGAAAGAATGGCAGCCTTTTAGTGATTTTAATACAAGATTCATTCAAAGATTCAAGTAAAGGAGGCTCGTTATGATCAAATCAAGAGCATACCTGTGTTATTCTCTTTCAAGTTGCAGAATCAATAAAAACAGCATGACAATATTTTACAGAGAAGCTCTAGTCGAAACCCTACCCAGGCATGGTGGCGCAGCAGCTTGTTTCTTTTTTCTCCAAAACTCAAAACTCAAAATGATTGTGTTTTAGGGTTCGATGGCTTTTTCCACAAGCCTAATTCAAACACTTGGTATTTTTTATCTTATTTTTTAAGAAGAAATCATTTCATTCTAATGGCAACGTGGTCTTGACTTTAGAAGTCAAGTAATCTTAGAATCTAGAGGGTCCCATAAAGTTTGAAGTCAGACTTCAAAAGTTATCATTTTATTTTTTAAAGTTTAGAGTTTACCTCCACTTAATACCTAATGCGTGGAGTTAGGGAAAGAAAAATAGTAAATGCCAATTAAATGTTAAAGGTAATGTTTATTACCTTAATATTTAACATTTAATAAAAGGTGGAGCTATTTAATATTAAATATTGAAGTAATCATTGAATGATTTTTTTTAATATTTAATTAAAATATTGCCTTTTCAAACAAATCCATGCAAGATTGCAAGTGAAAGCTAACTGGAGGACTTAATCGTGCAAGTTATAGAGTTTATTGGCACTTTGCTCCAGTTTTACATCAGTTTACGAAATATCTTAATCATGCACATGAAGAGGTGGAGTTTTCTAGATACTGAGATCAGTTTGCTTCAGTTTTGAGGCATTTTTATGAGGATTTTCTCTTTTGCTCGTGAGAGCATATTATGGAGATATTTTTTACTTCAGTTCATTCTCAGTGTTATTTTCATGCATTATGGAGCCAGTTCGAATTGCAGTTTAGTTGTATACATTGTGACATGGAGTTCTGAGTTGTCGAGGCTTAATTATGACATTGGTGGGCCCTCTTTTCACACTGTTTTTGCCTTTGCTCGTGAGAGACATTTTCAAGTTGGTTTTCACTTTCAGTGAACTGCTTCTTTCACCTTCATGCACTTTGGAGTTGCATCTCATTGTATATATTGGAAAAAGTTTATCTTTTTTCTTCTAGTTCTTGTTTTTCAACCCTTGCATTCTGCAAAGTGAGATATCTTGTAACTCAACTTTCAGTTTTCAAATTAATACAGCAGCAGGTTATTGCAAGTTAATCAAGTTTTATCAATTTGCAAAGCTTTCCTTTTACCTTTCAGTGTGCCAAAGTATTTTCCTTCAAAATCTCAGGTGTCATGCTGTATGAATGATTTGATAAGGAATCTATCGTGTTTTAATCTCAGGAACCTTTATTTTCCCATCTCATTCATATGTGCTTGTATACAATCAAGTTTGATTCCATAGGTTATATATGTTGTGTATATGGCTTGTTTTACTATTTTAGTTGTGAAGACATTTTTTTCCTTAAAAGATGGTAATACAGTCAAGCCTTCATACAAATTATTTATGTGGTTAAACTATTCAGATTTAGTTGTGCGAATAGGATTATTGAAGTATAATTGTGAAACAAGTTGCATGCAACATCGTTATCTAAGTGCATTGCCAAAACAAAAATTATTTTTTGCGTTCATTTCAACATTTTCTTCCCTTTTCCCAACCAATTTCATTAGTTAAAACAGAAGAACAAATAGGAATTCGGCCTAGAATCTGGAGGTTCTATCTTCACCATAAGAATACCCACAGCCTGAAGATAGTTCCCATGTTTCAACAGATTGCTAAATTTAGTTATTCAAGCATTCGAGTGCAATCTAATTGACAACAATAACATAATGAGCGCTGACAATCTTGTCTATGAGTTTGAAGTAGGAAACCTTATTGGATGCTGACATCTTTTATGAATGTTATGATTTGGATGTGGACAATGGACTTGTGGATGTTGATAAGTCTTGTTTTTAGAACCTTGAAACATATGATAGTGTGAGTGAGTGTTGTTATTGGGATGATGACAAACTTGCATGTGATGCAATCCAGTTGAAGGAGTTACAAATGTGTGAGCATTCTTTGCTTAATCCACAAGAGGATTGCACATTATTTTTGGGGCATGATATATTCTTTGAGCCTGATCATTGTGAGGGGGTTAGGTAATGTGATAAGACTATGTCTTCATATAGTCTTGATCATTATCCTCATATTCTGTCACTTTCCACATAATCAAAAAATGAAATGAGTTGTAGTGATGTGGCCTATGTTGTTTGGTTTCCATGTGATAGTAAAGCTAGACAAGGAGCAAGTTCTCACTTGTTCAAAGGCAGTCTGACACTTGTTTTTTCATAAATAAGGTCACTCATGTTGTTGTGTTGTGACAGAGGCAAGTATGGATTAAAGGAGATCAGATCCTTTAGCATATTGGTGTTTGACAGGGGTAAGAATTGGTTTCCCTTTTCCATTTGGTGGCCTAGGGCCACCGAATGAGGTTCGAAAATTTTGAATAAAGACTTTGTCACCCAATGGTTATGGCACTTAGTCTGCTCTCCCATAAGATTTTGAATTCTCACTCTATTCACTAAGGAACAAACATCCCCAGAAAGAGCCATTGATGGCACCTTCAAATTCTACAAAATCTTAAGTGCCCATATTAAAAAATTTGTTTTGCACACTCAGAAGTGCACCTGAAAAATCTACCCTAATGACCTACTTTGGAGGGTCATAATTCGGAGCCCATTTGTTTTCAAGCCAAATCCATTGGTGGGTGTATTCATTTGTCATATGTGAACATGTATGTTTTATTTCAGCCTCTTGTGATGAGTTTTGATAAGGTTTTGAAAATCAAAGTTGGAGGGTTTTGGGATTGTTTTGTTGTTTGCATACTCTCAGACTTGAGAGGTGGCCTCCTATTCAGACTAATATTTCACGACTGGATGATTGTCATGGAAAATGGATTGGTGCTCTACATTCACTTCATATTCATATGCTCCCTAGTCCGGTTTCAGAGCCACAGGATCAAGTTTGATATTTTTACCAAGTCAAAAGAAAATACAATTTGTTCAATTTTTACATCTACATTTCCAGAATGTTTCAAGGATGTCAACTTTGACTCCAAGTATCTAGTGAAGAATGTGGATTGAAGGAAATCCCTCTTGCACACATGTTCAATGGATCTAAATGATCTAGTGTTTCCATTGATATCTTTCCAAGAGGTGATTTGATAATTTTTCAAGGAGATGACTTGGTGTGCTCGAATTGGTTTCTAATAGGTGCAGTTGCATAAAATTCTGACTGAGCCACTTTGGCATTGAATATCTTACACATCAGGATGATTTTTTCCAAGACGTTTGTTGCACTAAATTATCGGTTCAAATGTCTACATGCCTATGCAGTTTCGTGTCTCTCAGATGAGTTTTGATGGGTTAATTAATGCTTTGCTGACTACGAGAGGACCAAAATTGGTGTTCTGAAAAGTTTTAGATTTCAAAATTCTAAAGGCAGCTCATTTCTTGTTTTGGTCTAAAACATCTCCAATTTTGATTTCGCCAAAAACGGAGGTCATATGATGCATTATTTTAATGCATTTTAGTTGCAGCGAAGGCATCCGATAGGCCGGTTTACAAAGGATGTACTAGAAATCTTTCAGAAATGCAAGTTTTGAGGAAATGGGTTCTCTCTAAATAATTGATTATGGTCGCACATGAAAAATCTCAACTCCAGGGGTCACCATTTGTGCACAGTGAAATTTCTTCGTTTGGCCTACAAGCGTAATTGAAATTTGCAATTTTTCTAATGTTTCAAATACTAATGTTTAAAATATTTTAAATATTTTAAATGTTGTGAAAATAGTAAAAATTCATTTAGGGCAAAAATAGAATACATTTCCAAATGTTTTCTATCAAAGCAAGTTTAATTCAAGATTGCTTGGCCGAAATACGGCTTTCAAAGCCAAAACTCATCGCCCATGGCTGGTTTGCAATCTCTTTTCCTCATCAAATCAGCCATGGAGCGATATTGTGTTCTCTCATCGCCCATCATGGATTTCAAGGCTCTTTCCCTTTGCACATTGGCGATAAAGCATGCTCTTAGCTCTGTACCGCTCATCACTAATATGTATCTCCATTTTCTTACTGCATTCGCGATACGTGATGGAAACCTGGGAAATATTCCAAAAAATGTTGGTAACCAGCAGTGGACCCGTGGATTAAGTCAGATGGCAAGTATTTGATGGAAACTTTGACGGAGAAGAGGATTTGGGGGAAGTTTAATGTTTTTTTTAATGGTTCCAAATGAAGAATGTAATCACGTTTTTGAACTTCCAATCAATTTTTGGGGGTGTTTTGGAGCTCAAAAATACTATTCCAGGTTTTAATTTCATCCTATAACCATTCCTAATGCTTGGACTGAAATTTTAAGCATGTTTATAATGAATTTTGGTTGCTAGAATTGTCAAAAATGCCTAGCATTGCCAAAAAATGACCTACACATTTTTCTCTTGCTATGGCTACAATAAGTGCTACTAAGGTTCATGGTGCACCAGTTGAACATGAAGAACAGCCAAGCAGTGGAATTCCCCTAATCACGTGTCATTGTTTTGTTTTCTCTTTTCCACTTTGGATCAACGATGGGTGAAGCTATTTTTTCTGCATCATGCATCACTAATAGATGTCACCTCTTCCACATTGCATTAGCAATTAGCAATGATGTCCTTTCTCCATCGCTTATTTCTATTTGTTTCTTCATTTTCTAAATGCATTAGAGATGTGTGATGATGGAGTAAAGTGTGGGGCTTGAGATTTAATTTTAAGCATTATTATTTGGTGAGTCATTTTCAACAGTGGAGAAGTAAAGTGAAACTTGTGAAGAAAAATACAAGGACGAGTATTTTTATAAGCCCGAGTAAAAGATTAAAAACCTTCACAAATTTTAGTGGCTGAAAATAATCAAATGTGCAAAGTGCACGGGAATAGAATTTTGCAGCCTGAGTAATTTTAATTAAGTTCTTCACTATGTAAAAATAAAAGGCTTTGGATGCCCGAGGAAAATGCAAAATGAAGAGGCACGGGTAATGAAATTTTTATTGCCCGATTTAAAAATTAAAGCCTACCCAATAAAGTTAAAAAACTTTATTTGTTGGGAAATGGAATAATGTATTTAGACTACACATGAAATATGAAGGTTTTTCACCATGAAAATAAAAATTTTGGAGGTGCAGATGGAGTAAATGATAAATGCACAAGTGAAATGGATATTTTTACAGTAAAGGTTTTTTACATCAGATGGAGAGTGAAATATTTTCATGGAGGTTTCATTTCCTTCACAAACAGAGTATTTTCAGCTGTAGGTAAAAACAAGATATTTTCAACTATAGGGCATAATGAAGATGAATGATGGCTCATCATGGTGAGGAATATTTTCCTATTGCAAGGCAAGTGAATGAAGAGGTGGGAATCAAATTGCAAATGAGGATTTTTCAAGTTTGGAGGCAGTCACTAATCAACGGGAAAGAATGTGTCAGATGTCTATTGAATATCTCCACTTAGGGTTTTTGTATTTTCTTTAAGTGTATATTTTATGCTTCTTTCATAAGGGAGTTGCTTACAGTTTGGTCTCATGGGAATACCATTTGGTAACAGAGTTCGTAATAGAGTAGGGTTTTGTTTTAGGTTCTAGGAGTTTTCTAATTCTTGTAATGAAGAATGTAATTACAGCACTGTCATGTTAGATAAATAAATGGCAAGATATTCTGAACTTGTTGTCTCCATAGTATGTATTGCATAGATTATGAATATAAGAAAATCAATGGTTTCTGCTATTTGTCCTCTTGTCTTTCCTTGAGTGTTTGTCTTGTGTTGTTACTTTCATTCAAAGAATGAATTAAATTGTATTAACATAAACAGAGGTTTATGCAACTGTATACTTGGATTAATAATGTATGTTTGGTTTAGTTTCTAGTATCAATGGTGTAATGCATCATATGATAGGCATAATTATGATAGAGTGAATGGTGTAATGAGTTCCAAACTTCATGGTTTCGGTGACTTCACCCTAAGATTAGGCACTGGTCTTTAATGTTATAGTTTCTTGAGATTGTTTGTGAGTAGCTACAATTTTAAATCAAATTTACTTATCAATCTTGTTGTGGGTGTGTGTGGAATTCAATGATTTACATCTCTCATGTTTAAGTTAGGCATTACCTTGAAGGTCATCCAAACCTTTAAAGTAGTATGTCTATTAAACATTTAAAGGAGAATAATTTGTTCATAGTGTGTTTGATACTTTGACACACAAGTATTTGCAAGCATACTATTGGGATTACACTCCCAAGTTTAACAAACCCTGAAGTGTAGGGGAGAAAGGGGTTTTAATTATCCAATATCCCGTTTGTTGGCCACTAACTTTGAAGATTCTTAAGCATAAGGGTTGTCTATCCTTTAAAGGATTTCAAAGTTCTGCTGAAAAAAATAACCAATAGGTAGGAGCTACCACCCCTAACAAGGTGAATTTTCTACAAATTTGTCAGAGTGTTAGAGAATTTAATGTATTTTTTATGATTTTTCCCCGAAATGAATAATTTATTATTATAATTAATGTACGAAAAAATAGAGTGTCATGGGTGACAATTTACGATGCTACAATAAGTAGTAACATCACAAAGCCCTAGGATTCATCACATTACAAGGGGAATATCTCATATCAAGCTACCTCACTACTTTGGGGTAGAAAACTTACCAGGATACCTAGATGTTATGGAGAAAACATTTGAGAAGTGTTACACCCCATTTCTCAGTTATCAGGTTACTTTTACCTTCATGAGTAAAAAATGATGTTAAATTTAAATCATGACTATATTATGGTTAATAGGTGAATGTGAAACTGAACTATTTCCCAATTAAATTCATTTTCTCAGATTATTACCCCAAAATTAAATGCAACAATTAAATTTATTCCTCATATTTAAATATAGGAAATTGATTGCACATTGATTTCATTTATTGAATTGAAAACAAAATGAAAAGAATCAAATTGTGCAACAGAAAAAATATCAAATTTTTATTTCCAGGAATAAACGATATAATACTTATCTGTATGAAATTTGCTAGAATCCAAAGATTGTTGAAATGGACCCTAATTCAGCCTCTTCCATCTATGAGAAATCTAGGAGAAATAAGCAGACTTCACCGCTCTACACAAGTGTTGGTTCCACTTGAACAATGCCCAACACCTGTGCAATACCTAAGCCCTAGCCAGGATAGTCCTTTTGTACCCCAAGTTGGACACACAAATAAGATGTGCCCACTTCTCCATCTTGCTCACAGCCTGCTAACCTGGAATCCTATTCCCACAATGTACAATGCTTAATTATTTCCTCTTTCTTTTGTCTTCCATTTAGTTTTTCACAAGTTTTTATACAATGCAAAGGGTAGTTCCATCTGACACACCCTTTTAAAATAATTACATCACAACATCCCTAGATACATATGATGTATTCGTGCATGGGTATGCATAAGTATTTCTACTTACGTATACTCATGTACATATTTGCACACATGCACAGGTTATCGTTTCCACATACATATATACATATATGCATTCTAGATATATACTTATCAATCAATATATGAACATAAATACAAAAAGAGAGGACTTACACTAAATACAAAGATTCAATCACATTATCCAAACTAAGGAATAATCAAGAAATCAAAGACCAAAACCAAAACTATTACAAATCATTCCCAAATTATGACTAAAAGTTTACTTAACAATTCCTGATCTAACTTGACTCATCTTAACCAACTAGGGTGTGAGTGTGTGATAGCTCAAATAGGCATATTAGGGTTACTAGACCAATTTCTTCTCTTGAGTGATACTCCCCCTCTCTTATTTGATGGCTCGACTCCTTCCTGCATCCAACTTAGTGCATCAAAAAAGTAGTCAGTCGTTCACATGAAATTCATTTGCATCATCAAAGCCTTAAAATAATCATAACCTTGTCCTATCAATCAGGAGATGAGATGTAATTATAACCATCCTTAAAATTAGCAATTAATGGAGGTTTTGTCATAATCTAACAAGGTTGGTTGGTTTTTGGCCAACCTTTTATTCGTCCAAGTGACGATTAGCATCCAAGAATCAATTTTCAAGAAATCATAATCGTTACATTGTAAAGTTTAAATATCTCATAGTTGGATATTGCAAGGGTCTGACATTTTGATCCCCCTTGCACTATGATGCATGAATGAGAACCGATCATAATATAAAGATCAAATTTTGTAGTTTTAATTCATTGTTGTGAATGTTTATTGTCTCTGTGCAGTAAATTGTGAGTTGAATGCTAATGTTTATGCAAAGGTCTATGAACTTAGATGAAAATTTGGATATTCCTTCCTTATGAGGATGTGTTATTCAGTGGTGTTTAATTCATTTATTTGTAGTGAATGATTAAGATTGTGTTGAGTCGAGTCAACAAGCATTGGTAGTCTAGTCTATGAGTTGTGATATTTATTGTTTGCTAGTCTATTTTAGCATTGAAGTAGTTTTCTTTAAATTTAAATCATTTCTCTTTGCATCTATCTCATGGATATGAATAGGTGTTAGTTTTTCCCTTTCATGTTTTCTAGTTAAAAGCATACCCCACTTTATGTATTTTCAAAAAATCAGATGTATTAGAAAAGGGAGTTGTACCTCAATTAAAATTTAAAGGAAGATTACCAATGCAATGGTAATCTCTCCAACTATTGTGAATTGATTGGTCCTTTTTGGGAATTATAGTCATTTTGTATTTAATATTGTAAAGGACAAATTTGTTCACCAACACCATATTATAGTCATGATTTACATTTAACATCATTTTTTATTCATGAAGGTAAAAGTAACCTGGTAACTAAGAAATAGGGTGTAACAAGAATTAAGACCTTAGAAAAGAATCCTTAGAGCATACACTGGTATGTAGTGCAATGAGATGGTGGTGCACTCATAATCCTAACCTACCCACCTAGAAAGCACTAACAATTGATACTAGTAAAAACTAGATATTTGGAGTAAGAAGAAGAATGGGATTGTATTGCAAAGTATGAGAGAAAAATTGACCTTGAAGAACAAATTAAATAATGTGTTAGATTAGGATGAAAAAAGAGAATTCAATGAAAGGATTTTTTTTTTTAGACATTGTAACCAATAGCTAAAACAAGGGTATATAAACTAGGAGACGAGAATAAAATCAAGAACATTGATGGTGGTTAAAGAATATTAATGTAGTACATTCCAAATTACTAACTTGAACAAACAATTACACAAATCTTATAAAAAATGAAACAAGTGATTACCCTTCCTATAGAGTATAGAGGAAGTGAGAAAAAAAATTGATAAAAAAGGAGGGAAAATTGTTAGTGTATTTTACTCTAGTTAGGCTAACTTAAGCCTAGTTAGGTGTTGGAGTTGACCCTTGACTAATTCTCCATGAGGTGTCAAGGTTGTTGAGGTGACTTGAGAGGTGTCCAATCCCTCTCAACACCTCTCCCTTGCATAGAGGAGAGCAACTCGTCACCACTGGAGGATGAGGAGTCATCTCCTCAATCCATGGCATGTGATTACCTATTCTTGTGGCATGAGTTTGCTCATCCTCATCCTTTATAATGAGGGTTTGAGCTCATTGTTAACCAGGAAGTTGAATACAATATTGCATTGTTCATGTGTGTTTGTCTCTTATCTCCTAGATCTTCCAAGTTTCTAACATGGTATCAGAGCTTTAGGTGGAGATAGTTTCAAGCCTATAGGTGAACCATTTTATTGTATTTGACTAGTTTCGTTGTTGCTTGTTTATTACCTTCAGGAAACTAGTTAGCCCCCAAATCTGAGCAACATTATTGCAAAGATTGTTTGTTGTCTATATTAGTTGCAGTTTATATATATTGGTTCGGCCATTGTTCACAACATTTAATTGCAAGATTCGAGCTTCTCTTCCAGCCACTCTCAAGGCCTATTCGGCCTCCACTCACTTCATCGCTAGTTTTCTCTATACACAGAATTCATGGAAGTCTGCCTCGCCAGTCTACTACAGGTCACGTCCAATCATCTCATTTCCCATTGACCTCACCAATTTGCAAATTTGTGGTCATTTGAAGGTATTTTTTTATGCCTAGCTGACCTAGTTCACAGCCTTCATAGAATAAACAGGTACCCTCGTCCAGCAGACCCTCACACATCCTTCCTCTCATTGGAGAGCTTGATAGAGGCCACATAGATCTTGACCATGCCTTGATTGAGGTCACGTTTGAATGTGGAGGGCATGATTTCATTTCGGGGCAGGTTATTTTATCTAAGGCACATGATTTATATCTACAGCACATCACATAGCTTGTGCCATTTCCTTTGAACCTTGAGAGTAGTGACGCATCTCATCAGGCAAGAAGGGAAGAATCTCTAAGCAAAGCAACCATAAACCCTCTATTGTGCTCCACACAGGCACGTGGAAATTTGATAGGTGGCGCCATTAGAGGCACAACTATTCACATTTCAAATCTGAGGGAGGCTTTTGGAAACCGTTCAAGGGAGATCCAGTGGATGCGTCTAGGCGGGAAATGTGCCATTTCAAAATTGCCTTCAAACCTACCTTCAAGCCTGCATTCAATTTGTTGACAGAGCCAAAGGAGGCGTTTCAAATCTGCCCCTGATCACATGGTTCTTCACTGCTAGTTTGGCTTTTGCATGTAATTGTTTTCTCCTCTTTTATAGGCATTTTTTAAAACTGTAAGTGCAACTAAACAATATTTGTTTATGCACAATGATTAAGTGCCAAAAATCAAGGGGGGTTTATTAGAATTTCATGCACCCAACTTATAAAGTGTTGTTTTTCTGTATTTTTTTGGGGGGGGATTATGCAAGGCATTTTATAATTAATGAATTGAAATAACTTAGTTCCAAAGGGAGTAATTATCTAGTCTAAAAATGGGAATTAAAAGTCATCCATCTGTCATTAGTTTGGGAGAAGGAAACTATAAGTCTTGGTGCGATGGAATCCTAAAGCACTGTCGATGGATTCATTTATCACCGCATTTGTTTGGACTTATTCCTGAACCTACTGCATGTTGGCAAAAATCTATATGGGAAAGTATAAATGATCATGTCTTAGGATTAATTGATATAAGTGTTGGGGACCACACATCATGGGCTCTATCACACATTGAGTTCCCTCACACTCTCTGGACTACTCTATGGGAAATAAATGGAGATCCTACTAAACCTCCATTCCCAGATAATCCCACTATAGATATGCTTCTCTCCCATGATAATGAGGATGATCCTTTGTATGACAATAATACTGAAGAGGAACTTGATTATTGGAACAGTCTTGATTTTCCTAATGACACACGGACATCTCTTTTAGTTTCTCCTCTTTCTACACCTATATTGGCAACTATTCAATCTCCTCCACCTACTATTTCAATAGAGACTTTGACTTCTCTGAAGGCTACTTCAAATTCTCTTCTACAGGTTCACTCTTATCCTCTTCATCAGTGAGATGTCATCCTTTAAGGCATTCAACATTTGTTTGCAGTGTCTCTCCTTCTTGATCATGACGACACTATTGAGGACATTCGTCTTCTTTTCATTGTCAGCTTCATTGAAGTTGCATCAACCTTGTCTTCTACAGATATTCTTGTGCATGCCTTTCCTACTTCAGCTTCTATAGTGACAATATCATATTCTTATGGTTCCAGTTATCACCATACATCTATGATCTATGCGGTCTTTGTTCCTAAATCTTTGTCACACATCAGCTTTGGCTTAGAGGTCATTGAGCATTCTATGAAGATATTATGGGCATCATCTACGTCTTTGGATCTTGTGCATAATTTAGAGACCTTTATACTTCTTTATGTATGATCCTATCAGGAATGGGAAGATTATTTACACACTTTTGTAGTTCGCCTTCTTCCTAAAGGGAGAAATGTGGTTCAACGTTCATGGATTCTCTTCGGCATACTTCATCGAGCATCTATGTGCACTACAGCATATCTTATGGGGGTCTTCCAAGTCTCTCTCTTTCTCTCCTATGGGGGGAATATCTCATGTACTTTTGTGATAGAAGTAGTTCTTAGGGGGTCTTGAGTCCTTCTATCTTTCTTCTTCTTTCACTTGTACATTTTTTGCTCTCTCTTTTTGGAGGATAGTTTTTTCCCACTAGGTTTTCTATCTTTCTCCGTTTTTGAGGGTTTTGCATTGTGCATGGGTACCTAACATGGCTAGTAGCCAGGACCCATTTCTACATACCCACCTAACCTGTGCTTAAGGGGGGTGTTAGTGTATTCTACTCTAGTTAGGCTAACTTAGCCTAGTTAGGTGTTGGAGTTGACCCTTGACTCATTCCCCATGAGGTGTCAAGGTTTTTGAGGTGACTTGAGAGGTGTCCAATCCCTATCAACACCTCTCCCTTGCATAGAGGAGAGAAAATCGCCACCACTGTAGGATGAGGAGTCCTCTCCTCAATCCATGGCATGCAATTGCCTATTCTTGTGGCATGAGTTTGCTCATCCTCATCCTTTATAATGAGGGTTTGAGCTCATTGTTAACCAAGAAGTTGAATACAATATTGCATTGTTCATGTGTGCTTGTCTCTTATCTCCTAGATCTTCCTAGTTTCTAACAAAAACCATAAAAGAACAAAATATATGGAGAATAGTAGAATGGATGAATAAAATAGAGGCAACATCCAACAAGAAGTGTTAAAAAATGAATAACATATGGAGGAAGGAGAAGATCCAAATAAATTTAGAAGTACAAGTGGAGGAAGGAGAAATAAGCCTAACGTTGCACAAGAGTACACCATTTGTCGATATAGAATTGTATAAAGCCATTCTATCAAAATAGGCCAAAAACTAAGAAATTGGCACATGGGTATGCACATTTCACCATTATAATATGTGTTTGAATTCCCATTGACTATAATGAGGATATGAAAGTATTAATGTTCATATGGTGTGAAGGCTCTACAAAGTTGTACAAAGTTGAGCTATGAAGCAATAGTTTATCCTTGATTTATATAATATGGTTAAATAATAATAATAAAAGAGATAAAAGTTCAGTCTTAAAAATTAAACCTTCTCTCTAAATTTTACAAATACATATTGTAATGGTGAAATGTGCATACCCATGCCAATTTCTTAGATTTGGGCCTTATTTCAATAGAATGGCTTAATACAATTCTATATCAACAAATCGCGTACTCTTGTGCAAAGTTGAGCTTATTTTCCCATGCTGTTACTCATCCCCATTTAACATTCTCTCACACTCCTCCTTTTTATCCATAACTATACTTATTTCCATATATTTAACATTTAGTGTACTCATTTTTTCCTCCATATCCAAACATTTAGTCCCTACCTATAAATTAATTTTTCCATGTCCCAAACATTAATCCCCTAAAAAATTAAATATTCAAATTCAAATTTTGTCAATCTCTCCCATTTTAACCCCACCATGAACTAACTTGGTACATGTTTCATCTGACTTCTTGTTATGTAGTGGTATTTAAAGACATTCAATGTGCATTTGTTTATTAATCCCCCCTAAATATTTCTAAACACTGTCAATCCTTGACTATCAAAGAAAGACAAAGAATTTGTTAACCAAAAAATAAGAATTCACATTGTATCATATGAGATCTACAAATTACAAATCAAATTTGTGCTTACAAAAATGGTCCAAAACCACAAACTCAACCCCTCACAAAGTTAACAAACTATATTATAACTTTGAGGTGGATTACAAACAAATAGAATCCATTTTTAATCTCAAAATAAGTGGAATTCACTACAACATTAAAGTGGTTTCATCTTCATTGTTCCAAGAGCTAAGTACCTTCCTCCTCTTGTATTTAATTTCCTAACATAGCATTAATTATCCAATTATCGCTCACACAACTTTAATTGTAATAGGTCCTACCAAAAAAATTCACAAGTTTGTATATGCTTCAACTTAAGCTCACAGACATTTCAGCAAACAATTGACAGAAAAAATGATAGACATTTCAGAACTCGAGCGTCACAACTTTGCAATTCTTCTTGCAAATAATAAAGTTTATAATGTGTTCATTCAACATAAAACATGGGACTCCCCAAATCTATCACTTCTTTGTGACCTAGGGTTTAAGGAGTCAGATTAGTCCCCTCTGGTTTTGGGGTTGTCTAGTCTTTGTTTTATGTTCTACAGCTGACTGTCAGCTGTTTTGCCGGGCCCTAGTGGCTCTTGTTTGTTCTTCTCCTAGTTCATGTTCTGTTTTGAACTAATTTGTTCTTGGCCCTGTGGACTCTCTGTGTGAAGGGTACAGCACCCTGTAAATGCTGCTTATCTTATAAAAACATAAAACATGGAGACACTTAAGCAACAGGGAACAGGAATTTTAATCTGAACTCACATATGATTTAAAACCTCACATTAAATACATTGAACTGATAATGCACATTATGTCTAGCACTTAGATACAAATTGGAGTCAGATAAGAGAATACCTGATTAATTCGACATCAAACATCAGATTGGAAATGAGTTTACTCTGCTGTTATTACTCTTTTGCAGTCCCAAAATTAACTTCCACTCCTCACTGAGGTCGGTGCTGCTTCCCTTCAATGGTTAACGACCCCTTTTATGTGCATAATCGACCTCACTGTTGATAGGATCAAGGAGCGGCCAGGTGTCTACCAACTCTGAATTCCCACGACTTCCTGCGATATCTCGACCCTTATTTTATCAGCTGAAGGTAAATGATGAGATGTTGCTTCCTGTAACAGTCACAACCTGGTGCTTAAATGAATTGCGCCCCTGTTTGGCGCTTTTAACAGTCACGACCCGTCGCACATTCGTAATTCGTCCTTAGACCCAATATTCACGCCTTCTGCAGACCTGTGATAATCGTTTACCCTCATGCGGCAGCTCAGGTATGTAATTGCCCCATAAAACCTGCACGAAATGAATTAGGGAGCTGATAATGGTGGCGATCAGTGAATTAATTGAAGGCTCCAACAATGACGACCAGAATGAGATCAACTGAGACAACCGGCTCTTATAATCCCTTCCACTTGAGCAATCCAAAAACGTTATATATGAAATGTAACAGATAATTCCACGAAAACGACGACCATTTTATATTTAGCGATTCGGGCACTGTTAGCTAACGCGGATAACTTGACCAGCAAAAGAATTAGAACTTCGTAAACAATTTCACTCACCCATTTATCTTTATGCTTCAAGCAATTTGCAGGCAAATAACCAAATTCATACCATGATATTCTCACAAAAATTAAAATTTTCATACTGATTACATTCAGCCCTGAATGGAATTACTCGCAGTGAAATGAGGGTTTTCGTTCCCATTTTAGAATACTTGCAGCACAATGACAATCCATGTATGAGATTATTCCATCGGATGGGAGGGTTTTTTTCTCAAATCCAAAACCACACACTGACAATCCTTGTATGAGATCATTCCATTGGATAGGAGGGTTTTTGTTCTCAAATCTAAAATCGGAAGGTTTTTCTAAATTTCAAACAAGCATATCTCTATCACCAACTTCTCCTTGTCTTTTTGGAATGGTTCTTCGTCTTCTTTTTTTCATTATTTCATTTTTTAATATTTCTTCTTACATTTTAGACACCCTTTTTATCTTAATAATAAGTTTTGAGTGGCTTATGAATTTATAAAATAAAGTAATTTTGAGCAATTGAATATTAAATTATAAAATTATTTGGATAATTCAAGAAGGGGACATGACATTAATATATTTAGTCTAGGATATTTTATGCTTATGTGTGCTTATTTTATTGGATTAACTTAAATTAAGCATTAAAAAAGATTATTTTCCTTTACATTTTTAGTTAAGTTATACATACTTATATCCCCTAAAGTTTGACTTCATGGCTATACTTTCAATAATTTTAGGACATCCCAAATCTAATACAACTTTGATTCATCATTCATTTTTAGATTTCTTAGGTTTTGATCTACATATATAGACATCTTTTCCCATTCTCCCACCTTAGCATATTTTATCATTATGGCTTGCTTGATTTGCATACACTCATCTTAGACCTTAACATATTCTTATTCTATATATCTCATATTACACCCACCCTTAATATTCTCATAGATCTGTGTTAGATGTGAATATGCTCTTGATAGATGGGGTGTTCTATCATGTGCCATATTTTCCCCCTTTCATAGAATTGGATAGTATTCTATTAGAGATACGCCATTTACCCATATATTCCATCATGATCATATGCCCTATGATAATGAACATCTACCATGCAAAGATCGATTATGTGATACAGCTATAGCCATACATGACATTAGTATAATTGATTATACATTCCTCACATGTCATAATAATACTTTCTTTGTGTATTCATGTGCTCTAAATGAACTTCCTTTTTATAAACATCATGATTACATTAATGACCATTTTTCTACATCTCATGTTGAATCTATGAATGTTTATGATAGCCTTTCACATAATCCTACCCCACATGATGCTAGCTTACAAATTAATGATAATTTATTAGCTTCTTCTATGTCTTTAAATAATACCTCATTGACTCGCCTTGCATTACATCAACATATTATGAGCCTTAGCGTGGAGCTTCTACATCATGATTTATGATGGGTTTATCAATTTTTATTTATTTTGTTGAAATAAAATTATAGCAAATAGAATACAACAAAATCATCGAGGCTAGTAAACAACAAAGCTTTGGAAAGCAGTCTAACACTAACAAGCATTTGAATAGACGTGGACCACTATTGCACATTCTTAGAGTCCCATAGTATAAAAATGGCAGCAATAATCATAACATGTATTCAAAACTAAAATCAATCTATTACATGTTCACTTACAAAAGGGCAAAATAAACAAGGACATTGCTTAACAAAAATCATCAAGAACATACTTCCTTAACAAGCTAATCATTTGTTACCAATGTTGGAGGATTAAATGGGTCTATCAATACTTCCTTACATGTGAAAAATTCTTGTTAATTATTAACACGTAAATGACATCTTATTAATTGGCGAATCTTTTATACTTTAGAGCTTTGCAATAATTTGATTCATATTGTTTGCTCTACACTTGTTCATCTAGCTTACTTTCATTACATATTTTCTATCCCTAGTTCACATGAGGACAACATGAAGTTAGAAACCACCTCTCGTGATCTATCCTTTAATCCTAACTCATCAACTCTCAACATGCTTAGCTATCTACTATATTTTACTTACTTGAACATCTATAAATACCACTACATTAAGTTCCATTAAAACTACCTCAACTACCATAAAACATGTACCATGTCAACAGAAATTAAAATTTAATTCAAGAAGTCTACAAAAATCTTTTTAAAAAATCAAAAGAAGAATTAATTAATTTTGGAACAACAATAATATAATAAATGTCAAACTTGTAGAAAAATGTGCAAATTGATAAGATGGATTCAATTTGGAAGAATGTATAAATGGTAATGAGTAACAAAAATATGTGCATAAAAAGATAAAATGATGTCATATAGTAGAATGTCTAAATGGATTGAATATAACAAACACATAATTCATCAATATGTAATTGTATTAAAGCATTCTATCAAAATGGACCCAAAATTAAATGAAAACTAACATAAGTACACAAATTTCACCATTACACAAATATAACCATAAAGATATTAACGAGAGAGATGGAATCATAACTACCTCAATACATAATAGCAAGAGAAGATATCAAAACAATTATAACCATCAAAGATCCCATGTAAACAAAACCAATGACACTTAAAGCATTCGATCTAATATGGGCCCATGTCATTCACACACAACCAAAAAGCTCTACCAAGTCAAGATATGAAATAAAGTTTCTCACCAAATTCATTTAGAGATATATTGAAGCACATCCTTCAAAATTAATCCACCTCAATTTCTTTTAAAGACATCTTATAACTATCAAAACATCATATAATGATATAAGAGGTGAAAAAAATATGCAATCATCAAGATCTCAACGACATAATGCCAATCGCACTCATATCCTCATATTGCATTCAATGGGATTTGAACCCATATCACTTCGCACACATGGTGCAAAGGCTCTACCAAGTTGAGCTATGAAGCAATCGTTTCTACCCAATCCAAATAACCAAGTTCAATAAAATAGAAACAAATAAAATGTATCGTTTGAATTAGATAACATGAAGATGATACTAGTAGAGATAACATCATTCCTAGCATAATGCACTAGAATATATTAACCTATCCTCCTAGCATCAAAACAACTAAGATGTTGTGTATAGACATTACATCACTACTAGCATGATGCACAATATACATTAGCCATTAAGATCCATCATGATTATGACATAAAAACAACCACCACAATGTGCATACAAAATATCATAATGATATAAGAGGTGAAGAAAATCTACAATCATCAAGATCTCACCGACGTGATGTCAATGGCACTCGTATCCTCATATTGCATTCAATGGGATTTGAACCCATATCACTTCACACACATGATGCAAAAGCTCTACCAAGTTGAGCTATGAAGAGCTATGAAGCAATCGTTTCTACCCAATCCAAATCACCAAGTTCAATAAGATAAAAACAAATAAAATGTATCCTTCAAATTATATAACATGAAGATGATATTAGTAGATATAACATCATTCCTAGCATAATGCACTAGTATATATTAACCAATCCTCCTAGCATCAAAACAACTACCACATTGTGTATAGAGATTACATCACTACTAGCATAATGCACAAATATACATTAGCCATTAAGATCCATCATGATAATGAAATATAAAAACCACCACAGTGTGCATACAATATATATACATACATATACATATATGTATAGAGGTATATCTAACCTCTATACATATGTACGTATATGTATATATACATACATACATACATTTATTTGCATAGATAGATATATGTATCTTAATGGCTAATGTATATTTGTGCATTATATACATATGTATCGCTACAAGCATATGCATAAATATACATTAGCCATTAAGATCCATCATGATTATGACATAAAAAACCACAATGTGCACGCACGCACACACACACACACATATATCTATCCTCCTAGAATCAAAACAACTACCAGGTGTAATCATTACATCACTACTAGCATAATGCACAAATATACATTAGCCATTAAGATCCATCATGATTATGACAAAAAAATCACCACAATGTGCGTACAACATATATATACAATATATGTATATACATACACACACACATGCATATGTATGTGTCTATATGTCTATATATGTCTACATCTATACATATATGTATACATATGTACATATATGTACACATATAGATATATGTATACATTTGTACATATTATAGTAAAAACAACTTGTGATAACATATGAGAACACAATTACATTTGTCACAGCCACCTAAGAATGGCGACGACCGCAAAAACCCTAGGCGAAGTCAATGAAAGAGTATCCTCCTACGTAAAGGATGGCAAAAAAGGTTCTAAGGATGACGAAGGGAGTGAGGACTCTATAGACACACTGTTAGATGGGAGAGAGCAATGTTGCTTCAAGGAGGGCGACAAAAATCTCATAGATATTATGATTGAAGCCCACCGCAGGAGAGGGAGAGGAAACAGTTGGAGTAGGGATGATGACGGGGTTGGGGTTGTTAGCATCGAGGTTGTTGAAGCTGATTGATGCCCTTACTCTTCTAGGGATTTAGAGCTTTCTCTAAGGAGGGGGTTCTTGCTTCCCAAAAACTTGATTGTGCTAGGTGAGAACGTTCCTCTTACCCCTATTGTGTTGTTTTCTTGCCCCTTGCTAATTGCACAACAATGCTGGAAATTTTATCTTATTGTTGATTTGCTACAATGTCGTTGATAGTGAGCCTCTAGTTCTTGATGTTAGTCATGGAAGGGGATCCCTTGATTCTCTTTTTGTTGCTCAAGCCAAGTATGACCCTATAGTTCCCGCTATGTTGGAGCCTCACCCTTTTGGTGTTGGGACCACTTTGGTCAAAGCCTCTAATGCTATTGTTCTAGACTTGACCTCTCCAAATGATGTTGGAGATGTCACTAATGTTGAAACCCATTTTCTTTTTATTTCTAAAGCATGTGTGGACAAAGCCTCTACAGGCTTGCAACACACTCTACTTGTAGATTTTTCAGTCAGACCTAATATTGACATTATTCGTAATTTGGCTTCCAACTACCGGTTCATCCCTAAGTTGTTGGGTGTTGAGGCTCTGATGAATGGTTTTCTTCTATTCTCCTTCAATGTTATCCAGTATTGCTCTTGAGTTCTCTTGGGAGGTTCTTGGTTCCTCAATAAGGATTTTTTTACATACAAAGATAGTCGACTAGTTTTATTCTAATAAGATAAATTTCACTCCTATTTGGGTGAATACTGGGATGAAAGTATAGTTCATGGTATAGCCGATGCTATTAGTCAATTTACCATTGACAATGTCACGAAAAATGGAACAAGCTTCCTATATGCCAAATATTTTGTTTGTATAGAGGTTGGTATGGAGCTGCCCAACAATGTCAAACTACACTCCAAGCTTGGTGTTTGAGAACAAAATTTGCATTATGAGCCCTCACAACTAAACCACTTCCACAATGTTGGGTCTTTTCTCCTTGTTGTGCCAAAATGTTCATGAAATGGTGCATTCCAAAGTGCAATTTATGCCTAATTGTCCCTCTATTGTTAAGGGGAATGAGAAGGATAGTGAATGTGCGCACTTCACAATGGATGGTGTTTCTTGCAAGGTTAAGAGAAATCTTGATGATGTGATTAGTAGCTTGTTTGATGTGTTTGCTCCCCAAAACAACGATTGGAATTTTTCGTTCCTGTCATGTCCCTCTTTTGAGGCCTTTGTTGAAATTTGCCTTCAAACCACCTTGATTGCTTTTTGTTGGTTTTGAGCCCCTTCCAAAACTAATTTTTGCTTTCTTGCCCCGATCAAAAGCTTTGTTGGTCTTGTTATTTTTGTAATCAATTCTTGTCTCTTTTTGGGAGACTTAATTTGTTCGTTGTTTTTCCTTGTCACCTTAGGTGAGTTTGGTTTTTTGTTTTGTTGTTTTGTAATGGGTTCGAGCACTTCCTGATTTACCTTAATCAACACATATGAGAACACAATACACATATGATCATGATTTCTTGTAAAGTTATAAATGTCATTGATGGAAAATGATAACCAACTAAAAATGATTATGTTTTTGTCCCAACTTGGCTTCACAAGTCTGAATCTCAAAATATAGGGAAAAAAACACTTCAAAAATAATAACTATTATTTCTTCTTAGGAGTTTAATTTCTCCCTATTTATAAAAATTTCCATAACCACCATTTGAAAGCATCATGGTTATGCTTATGATCTAAATGAGCAAAAATAATATGATACTAATTTATTAAAAATTCAAAAAAGGTATAGCAGGCCACCATTGAAACAAAGGACATTGGCACAATGATGGAATTGAATGAAAGCTCTAGTGATGCCATTCGCATGCACATATTTCATCATTTGTGGTTAATGCTAGTTGTTGATTAGATGGTTTCATCAACATTGATTATAACGAACAATCTACACATGCTAAGATGTCACCACTAACTTGACTAACGACTCACGCCAATTGGAAGTACCAATCCACATGTGGCTAAGAGTATCTATTGCATCTCAAACACCAACTAGAAGCATTAATCCACAATTAAAAAAATCTCACATATAGCATTTGTTAATTTGTTAAAACATTTGTCACACTAGTTAATTTGTTAAAACATTTGTCACACTAAGTGTTGAGCCTAAATGGTCAAAGGAAAGTTCTCATTGCAAAGACCCAAGTTCAAATCCAAAAAGGGCATCTAATACAAAACTCTAAGTTGTGACTATAGATTTTTAGCATGGTTGCTCGGAAGGAGCTAGTGTTACATATAAAAACACATCTGTCACCAATTAAAAGCACCAATTGACAATTATCAAATTCTATTTGAAAACCAATGAAGACCACTTTGCGAGGTATACTTTGAACAACTAAAGCATAGATTTTGAAAAGCAATATGCAATAAATCTTGGGATTTTGACTTTAATTCATGTAAGTTAAATATTTTACATAGAAAATTCATATATACATTTACAGAGGCTAATTTGTGTAAACTTATTCAAAAAACCACATGCAAACAATAAACTTTTTGATATTTTATAAATCACTTCCATTTATACGGCCCATTTATTTATTATTTTCCCATTTTGCAACTGCTTCCTTTTCAAAGATCAAAGATCATTGGAATAAACTAAAATTGAAACAATCACTCAGAAATAGTAAATAATAAGAATATGAGCTATAGAAAATTATCATGAATATAGGCTTAATTGAAACTATCTTTACTATTTTAACTTCTTTTGGACTCATACTTGTTCAAGTTCTTGATACTAAACGAAATCGTTGACAATAATATATACGAACAATAATTCTTTTATATTTTAAACTCTTTTCATTTATACAGCCCATATATTGTTATTTTTCCTTTTTCAACTATTAAATTGAAAACACTACCGGTGTGGATAAAAAATATTACTAGTTTCCCTTTCAAAGATCAAGGAAAAATAATAAATAATAAGAGTAAAGGATATATGAAAATATCACAAATAAAAGCTAACTGAAATTATCATTAAGTTTCTAACTTTTTTGGACTCATATTTCCTTAAGTTCTTGTCACTTAATTAATTTTCGTAAGCTCGTTAAAAAAACCACAAACAATAACTTTTTCATATTTTAAAAAATCACTTTCCATTATACAGCCCATATATTGTTATTTTTCCATATTTTAATAATCACTTTCATTACAGAGCCCATTTATGATTATTTTTTCATATTTTTAAAAATCACTTTGATTTATAAAGCCCATATGTTTGTTATTTTTTCATGTTTTAAAAATCACTTTCATTTATACAGCCCATCGTTATTTTTCCTGAAAATATATTAGTAGTTTCCTTTTCAAAGATCAAAGGAATAAGTAAAAATTAAACCATCCCTCAAAAATTATAAATAATAAGAATATAGGCTATACAAAATTATCATTAGCTATCATAAAAATAGTGTAAATAAAATACACATTGAAAAGAGAATTAAGCATTGAAAGGCCTATTATAACCATGTAAGTTTTTTAAATATATATTTTAGTTCATAGTGAGTGATCCATCATCGGACCTATTAAATTCACCAAATAGAAGAATCGTCATCAGACCTATTTAATTCACTAAATTGAAGGAGAGAGGAGATCAGATTGGAATACTAGGAACAAAAAAAAGAGAACCTAAATGAATTAAAAAAAAATAGATGGTGATTAATATTCCCTATCCACAACGACACCTAGGTTGCTTTTGTTATCGTAGCCTCGCCCAATAATCAAAACAGAAAACGAAATGAAAATAGAAGGCTCTTGCTTGGTTTGATTTCATTTCGATGTACCCTTTTCAGGTTATTACAACATCACCGTGCAGGGTGCTTCTTTAATCGTTATTAATGCTTTTTGAAAAAGCTCCATTCCCTAACTTGTAGCTTCGCTCCATTCTGAAAAAATGTTTAATTTGTAAAAGTAGAATTCATTCTATTGAGGTGGTTCATTCCTATTGGCCGATAAGGGATAGATCTTTCTAGTGTCTCAATCCTTGACATTCATGACATGTCCAATTGAGAAGACCTTTCAAAACTTATATAACCTTGTCAGTCATTATCATCGGACGTTATCGCAACCCGCGGTAGGGCTTGCATCTTCTTTTTATGCCTCGTACATTAAGATTGGTTGTATTTGGTGTGATGACCTCACACGATTGTGGCTTCTCTCGTTCTCATGATCATTTAGAGAGGAGCTTTGTTTGAAGGTGTAAGGTGCGTCATGTATAAACACTTCCGTCTAGTTTTATTATTTGTCTCGTATGCTACTGTACTTTTACAAGCTTGGTGGTGTTGCTGGCCTTTGAACTATTTTTCATGGCTGCTAGAGGTCCTCGTTCCTGAAGCCCAGCGTAATTCCCTGTTAAAAGCATTAAGATGGATGGCCTCTGATGATATAATTCACTACCTTAAAAGTAAAGGCACCAATATAATTCAGTGCCTTAAAGTAATGGCATCAAGATGGAGGGCCTGGAAGCACTTGTGGATTCAATGTTGGTGATGGTGATGTCTATCAATTTTTGTGAATGGAGGTCTCAATAATATGTTCTACAATCAATGGAAGACGGCTCCATGCGATACAGACATGGCTCACTGGGGAGTCTTGAAACTCTCTTAATTGTGTTGGTGTCTTGGCTTGGGTGCCTTACGGGTACATACGGAATATTAAGCTTGTGTTTTAGGTTCTAATTTTTGTTCCTCTTTTTTGAGAAAAAAGCTAGGGCCCCTTGAACAGAACCCCGAGTCTTTTACCAAAAAATTAATTATCACATCATAAAAGCATGAATATTCAGGAAAAAACATATGTTGAATCTTTATTAGTAAAGAATGCAGAGGAACATGGTAAAATTGCTAGGAATACTCCAGTTACAAGAAGAAAGAACTCGTTATCTAAACCAAAATATACATGAATTTTGCAAACAATGCTAGTCATCTAACCAAAATATACATGAATTTAGCAAACAATGCTAGTCATCTAACCAAAATATTTTAATATGCATGAATTTTGCAGACAATGCTAGTCATCTAACCAAAATCTACATGAATTTTGCAAACAATGCTAGTCATCTAACCAAAACATAAATGAATTTTGCAAACAATGCAAAAGAACACGTTTCAAACTTGGAAAGGTAATTAACAGTGTTATCCAACCACATCACATTATCAAACAAATTTTCTGGAAAAATGAATATTCACAAACTATTAGTAAACAATGCAAAACAAAACTCTTTCAATCACAAAGAGAACTATTTATCTGACCTAAACATACAAAAATCGCAGGACATTCAGAAGCAAACAAAAATCATGCAATGAATTCTGTATGAACCATAGCAAACTAAAAGAAACCACTTCCATTTTCATTTCTTCAAACAACACCAAATGTTTGTTCAAAATACATCAATATTCCACGACATTTCTAGGACAATGTTTCTTCAAAAAAACCCTATGTTCTAACAAACAATATTCCAAGGCATTTCCAGTACAGGGTTTCTTCAAAAAAAACACCTATGTTCCATGGTATTTTAGGGACAGCAATTACAAATATTTTTATAACTTTATAAATAAATATGGAAAATCTCACAAAATAATATAATTCGAGATCTTGCAGCACTTAAAACAGTTATATACATTAAAATTTGCAATGAGGAGTTCCATTGATTATCATTCTTCCTCGAACCATTTACTCTATATATCCCATGATAGACTCATATGTTCTTTTGAAACGACATTCTTAGGTAAGTAGCTCTAAAAGCTATATGCACAAATGCGAAGTGTACCAAATACATTAAACTCAATCTCAAACAATAACCAGCAAAAGACTCGAAAATTCTGAATTTGTTGAACCAAAAGCACGATATTCAAAGCAAAATTTATAGATGGAGAAAAAGAACCCAACTAAAGTCAAGAACAAGATATTGTACTTTATGTGTTGGCCAGCATAATCAATGGATGTCTCGGACATTCCGAGCCATACAATGCAAACATACGTGCATGCTTATACATGACCAAAATAAAATTAACCCTGAAAAACGCTAAATCTTTTTGCACATGAAAAAAGTGAGCCATGTGCCTGTAAATTAACACAATGAAAACATACTTGCATGCTTATACATAACCCCTCAAAAAGGTTCTAGATATATAGACATTCCACCCTGCAGGGTAAACCTATATTCTTCAATATAACATCCAGTGCATAAAATCAAAATAAAGAATCCGCATAAAAATTTAAAATTAGTAAAATCAGATAATGGTTTATTCAATAGGTGAATAAGTAAACAATCAAGTAAATATAGCATATACTTTAATTTTAAATAACTTAATAAATAAAAATTTACAAAAACCCACCTACAATTCACAGGGAAAACTAAATTTTCAACATAGATTCTTCAAACTGATAGTTCACAAATATGGTTGACTACACCCTTCAATTAGGCTCTGCACAACCTTAGCAGCTCTAATTAGGATATATATTCAAACTTTGCGTTTGGGATACTAAAATAGGTTCAGAAGCAAGAGAAAAAAATAGATGTAATAACTGACACAAAATTAAATGATTTAAGTGCTCTAAGATAGATGCGATAATTTTACAGCTGAGTAACCATTCAAACGGGAAATACTATTCAGGATATGAGGCAACAGCTGTCATCCTGAAGCTAGGCCTCAGATCCCTGACAAATTATATGCTACACAGGTTTAGAAACTGTCTAGTATTTTCAACAAAACTAGGGCTCTAATCTTGTGAAAACGCTATCAGTTCTAAATTAGTCCCCCGAACCTCAAAAGCAAAAATTAGATCACCACCTTAGTATTGGATATAAAGGGACTGAACCTTCCTGATGGAAAATACAAATTTTTCCCTCTTGTCATATGATACATAGGGTACAGACATGTGGGCCAACCTGCTCAAGCTAATAGGAAGGATGTGCATATGCATATCCTGAAGTTGAACCATGGACAGAAGATCTATGACCCATAGGATGGATTGATGATAGGCAAGAATCAAATCTCTTTGCCTCAACAACTTTTGAATTGTTATAGTATGGTGGTTGTGATTGTGGTGAAAATTTCTCCGAATTATAGCCATTTTTTATAGCTCCCCGACTATTATAAGCTGTAGGACAAACAATATAATAATAAATGAGAATCCAAGCTACCATTTATAATTTATTAAAAAAATGTCCTACATATGCTATATATAAGATTATGAACATACCTGATGGGTAGCTTGGCACAGGAGATAGGTATGGTGAATGCCTTGAAGAAGTCATTTCTGCAGGTGAGTAAGGAGAGGGAGGAAGCTTTTGCTTCCCGACTGCTGGAGGTGTCTGAATTGAGGGTGGTCTTACAGTATTCTGAGTAGGGGATACTTTATCTTGTCCTGATATCTACTCAATAAAAAAGATCTTGTAAGGTTGATTTACTAAACAACATATGCCAAAACAGTTGGCCAGAAAAATCTCTGCTAACCATCTCAAAATAAATCATCAACAAACAATTGAACATAAGGCATAAACAAGGACTTTGGCAAAAATACTAACCGCAAAACGAAGAGTTCTGTTGTTGAGGCAAACCAATCCTGAAAATAACTTTATTGCATATTGAGCAATATCTTCTGTTTCGTATTCTGCAAAGCCATACCCCTTGTGTCGGTTTGTCTCTTTATCTCTTGGAATATAGAGGTCAACAACAGGTCCTGCCTGAATCAGAATTTCATAAAGGACCCTCTCATCCACTTTATCATCCAAGTTTCCTAATTATAGATAGAAATAAAATTAGAAAAATTAGGATACATGAGGAAATCATCCTGAGTAGACAGCACATAGTGATGCCACAAATATAGAAAAATGCAAATAAAATAAAAAGAAAAACTAAATTAAAGTATCACACTTCGAGTCTAAATGACACTTAATTAGGTCCAAACAACTTAAAATGCAGCACCAATGTAATTAAGGCTCCTTACAACACAGACATAACATCAGCAATTTCCTTTAAACTACCTCTTCTTGTTAGTCCTCGTGAGGGCCTTCACATCAAATACAGCAGACTAAGACATGCATCAAATGCAGAAGAGTGCACCTCATTCTTTAGAACAGTGCTTATTAATTTGTTCATTCCACTTCCATATTATACAATAGGGCATATGATTATTGCATTCAAATTCATCGAGTATATAAAAATACCAGCTTCTTGCATTGAACTATGCAGATTATCCTAAAATAGAACTTCGCTACATATTTGCAGATCTTACTCAGAAATTTTAATACTGTAAGTTTTTTATATTTACATATTATGACCCAGCCCCCAGGAAATCACCGATGCGCTAAACTGTTTTTTATTATTCCAAGAAAACCCCACAAACACTACGCATTTTAAATCCATGTTAAGCAACCCCAAGCACAAGAATTGGTGGGATCACATTAAGTCTTCTACTTCTAATGTTACGTACAAAAGCAAAATACTTGAAAAAAACATCTGCAAGTAAAAATGCCCTGGCAAGACAATATCCACAACAGAAAATGTTTATTTAGCCATAGAAATAATGACTGAATATATAGCATAGAAGACATCATCCAAGTCTTGCATCCATATTCAACTCTAAGCCACTGAACAAGAGTCCACCAACATAGAACATGGTACCTCTCAAAACACCAATAGTTCTCATTAGCCATTCAATGAGGCAAGACTTCATCCGTGAACCCAAAGTTCCAAAAGATAGCCTAGGATGGGACAAACAGAAAATTGAAATAAAAGAAAACTTTGTAGCTCAACTATAGTTTACATAAAACATTTATAACGATATCAAAATAACAGGAGGGCATCACACATCTAATCCCTACCCCTTCTCTAGAGGAAGATAAAAGTTCAGCGGATTCACAATTACAGAATATCACAAGCGAAGTAACATTTTGTGGGGTTGGTATTCTGTCACTTTTTCTCTAGTCTCAACAAGTAGAACTGCTCAAGTCTTCGGAAGTGCTCATAGTGGTTCCACTCGCTACATCTACAATGTTTCAGAGGTAATTTCTACAACCCCACAATGAATCCAGATCAAGATTCAATAATCTAGGAAGTTCATCAAATTTTGGCTTAGTCAGTTAAATCTCCAAACATTACAAAATAATAAACCAACGAATAAAACATTGGTGCTCAATATTTGCCAAAAACAAAGTGGATAGTACAAAAGTACAGCAAAAAAAACATATTATCTAACAGCTGAAGGTAAAGAAGAAGAAAAGCAAATTGAGAACAAAACATGAAAAGATGTATGAAAGTACTTCCTTAAATTCCTTTTCAAAGTCCTGTTCCCTTTTCATAGTAAGAGAGAAGAGATTAACAGAAAAGTAAATAAAGATAACTACCTAATCCAACTGCGTTCTATACATACTTGTGCCAGTTCGAAAACAAATTACTTAAAGAGTGATTTAAAAATGAAATTCCTTTTCAAAGTCCTGTTCCCTTTTCATAGTAAGAGAGAAGAGATTAACAGAAAAGTAAATAAAGATAACTACCTAACCCAACCGCATTCTATACACACTTGTGCCAGCTCGAAAACAAATTACTTAAAAGTGATTTAAAAATGAAACATTGCCAGGAAGGGCACATTAAAAGAATCGTTGAATTAAACGATTGATGTTATCATAAAATAATTATAGAAAACTAATTCACAGCAACCAATTTAAATCTGCTATATGGAACTACCTTGCACACAGGACTTCAATGGCCACAAAAGTTATCAAACTATGTGGTAGGAAGGTGGAAGGCAAGCTAGTTTTAAGCTAATATCAAAAATTAATTCTAATTTAAGATTTTTGAATAATTAGATACGTATAAAAGAAGTACATGACAAAGACGACAATTGAAATCCTGAGACCTATCTGATTTTCAGATCGACGTCAAAACTTTCAGAATCACGAGGGCATATTGCCACATGCGCATCTCAATGAGGTTAATGTCTGAGATACAAAACTTAAAAGGTTATGAACGGAATACATGAAGCTTAAATTCCTACAAAACGTTGTTCCAATCAGAATAGGGTCATCCGAATGAATCCTTAAAGTTAAACATGTTGTTAGGCACACCTTACAGAGAAAGATATATTCGATTAGAAGAATCTTAATAATCAAACAGCCGTGGAGGATTTGAATTTTAAATCCATAGAAAAACACATTTTCATTGAATCGAAACCCTAGACGCTCCTTGCAGAGGGCATTATGTTAGGGTAAAATATTAAAGGCAAAGCATACATACAATTCACGAAGCTTAAATTTGTATTAAAACCTATTATGATCCGAATCAAACCCTACGCACACACTGATAATAAATAAACCATTCCAAACCGATTTCAAACCCTCAGCACACATTGTCAGTCATATCTTACACAATGGTATTCACATTGGATTAAGATCTCGAATTGAGTAACCCTTAAGAGGATCTAAGACTTAAAGTCCCATGTAAGATCCAGATAGGTGGAAAGAATCTCTAATCCCTAACAAAAACCAAGGTGGAAAAAGAGAAAGGCATAACCCTGCTAACATTTTCCAGATCTGTAGCAGAATAGCACAGAAATACTCAATACCTTACCTAATATAACCTTCTGCAATGTTCACGCCAAATCAACAGAAAAATAAACATAAAAACAAAAAAGAACAATATAACCCACCTAAAAACTATTGCCCCTAATTTAGAGATCAAATAGAAAGAGAATCAGAATAACGATTGTTTTGCTTACCTATAAATAACGTACAAACTGGATTTCCCGGCATCTTGAAAGGAAGAAACGCCAATATCCTTGAAAATATAACTGGAATCAGCTCCTTGCAAGTTCAGCACCAGATCAACAGCCCTCGAACCTGATCACCTAATATACTACCAGAAATCAAGGCTACACTAGTCTAGATATAACCTAGATACCTAACCTAAGTGCTAATGACGCTCTCGCTAAGAAGTTATCAGATCCACTATAATTCTGTCTACAAAACTCTTTCTTCTCATCCTATGCTTTAAATAGAGATCAAACCGCCGTCAAGAAACTTTTCCGTGTGGAGTCGTCTATAACAATGGAATATACCGTGTGGCAAACGTAGCTCTAACGTTGAAAAACGGAACGCCGTAAGATAGAAGGAAGGGACTATTCTGCCTTCGTGGAAGCAGCCGACCTAAAAGCAAGATATTTTTCTTTTCTATATTTCTTATCACGTGTAAGGGAGAGGGTCCGATGGTGGGTAGGGTAACCTTAAGCGAGGGGTCCACGGCATCAGCATTTGAGTCAACTAAATTTTTTTTACCACGTGTCTTCACTGTTAAGCTGGCAGTTTGAAATAAAAATTTGGGGAGATTTTGAGCACGCTTTCCAAAGTTTTAGGGGCAATTTCCAAAAATTGCCAAAAAAGTGTAAAAATTAGGCGTATACCTATCGCGGACATTTGTATGACCGATGGTTGTTGGGTGTCACGCCAGTACTTGCAACTAGCAGTCCTAGTTAATGTGCATTAACTGCTACACATTCCCCATCGTCGGTCTTAACGCCTACCACCTCGGCATGCACACCATTCGCTTGGTCTTGCTTTGTGTTCATGAAACACCCATTCATGAGACATCATTCATTTTCAGCGGTTGCATTCAGAACCAGCTCTGGTTAGGACAGACGCCGACGATGGCAAGGCCATGGCCGAGTGGTGGTGATACATTTTTTCGTGCTTTATATGTTTATCAACACCATATTCAGTAAAAGGAAACTATATAACTTCTTGCTACGCAGGTGAGGTTGTCTTCCAACCTCACTCAGGGAGTAATTATGCATTGCAAGATTTTTCTAGGTTTTTTTTGCGATTTTCTTTTATTAAAATAGCAAGAAAAAGTTGTAATGCTTTCATCGTGTAATGAAGCTTTGTTGCAACTTATTCATGGCCGCTAATGTGTATATTATGGCCGACTGTGTGTATATGTGACTATACAAATATATATGCATATATATGGCCGACTATTTGTAAATGTGTGTATACACAAATATATATGCATATAAATATATTTATATGCATATATATTTGTTATATGCATATATATTTGTGTATACACACATATACACACAGCAACGGCGCGCAAATGTAATTTTCCAGCAATAATAGAACTATATAATGGCGGATTGTGTCTATATGTGAGAATAAAGTTATATATATGCATATAAATGGCCCACTGTGTGTATATGCATCTATACAATTACATTTATGCGCATATACAACCGACTGTGTGTATATGTCTGTATATATCCATATTTATATGTCTACACACACATATACACACTTACCGCCATAATATATGTGTTTTGTTTTCGTTTTATACCTCTTTAATTAGAATATATGCATATATATGTGTGTATACACACATATACACACAGTCCGCCATTTATATATAGCTTTATTTGTGTTTTATACCTGTGTAATTTGCATATGTATAGTGGCAATATATGTATATTTTTTGTCGATTGTGTGTATATATATACATACCATTTTGTTGGGTGAAAATTATGTAATCAACTTTTCGATAGATTACACAACTAGGACTTCAGCCACAGCTATGTGGGATGTAAATCTCTCCTCTCGGAAAGGGAAAGCGCCCTTCTTACTGCTGACAAAAGCGATAGTAAAACAAAGTAATTACAAAATGTACACAATACTTATGAAGTGGGGGGGTGTGTTACATTCATTCTTCTCTCTTTTTTCAAAGAAGATGTTTACAATGCTTCACTGTTGGAAGTTCTTAATTCTTAATAACTTTAAACGATCAACTAGCAGTAATACCAATACCTCTATCTTGTCAAAGCAAAGCGTAGAGGTACTAGAAGTGATTAACAATAAACTAGTAAAATAAAAGGGAAAGCTCACAAAGGCACAAAGTCGTTCCGTAGCTTTTTCAATGGTGGATCTGTGAAAAAATTATCGTTTGTCGCGTTAGAAGCACAAAGTCTTCTTAGACGCAACAATTCCTCAAACAGTATGAACAATTACAAGCGCAAAGTCTTGTAGATCATCCAACTAAATTATCCAAAGAGCATGAACAATTACAAGCACAAAGTCTTGTAGATCATTCAACAACAGTATCTAAAGAGCGTGAATAATTACAAGCACAAAGTCTTGTAGATCATTCAACCAAAAGATAAACAAAACACAAATGAAAATCTAAATAAAGGATGCAATACAAAGTTTACATGAATTACTTAGAGTCCTTCAGATTCCATAAGCTAATCACCACCAAATGAGATCAATTCACAATATTATCGAATCCAACACAAAGTCTGGTTTGCAATCTTCTTCTTTATTGATAAAATTTCATTCACAAAGTATGAACACAAAGTTTCACAATTCTGCTTCAAAAAGGGCAACACTTCGTTGCAAAATACTAAAGGATAAATTTACAATAGAAATCCCTCACATTATATAGAAAGAGGGATGAGCAAAATTAGGAATCTAATTGAGAAAATTAAGGAAAGTTAGGTGAGTGCTTTTAGGAGATCTCACCTAACTTGGACCAAAGTCAAAGTGTAATTTGTTTTCAAAAGATTACATCTTCGAACTTGGTGCAATTACAATTTACAAAAAGACATTTAAGATGTCAAGAAATATTTACAAGATGCATAAAGGGATGCACGGAAATGTCTAACATGGAGATCGGAACCTTCTTCATGTTTCCTTGCTTTGGGCTTATAAGTCTTCATATTTCTTCCGTCTCCTACACGAATTTCTCATCCGGACCAACGTGTAATCCACAATGGTGTGAATTCTCATGATCGATCTCATGGCAGATGAGTGAACCTTCTTGCACCTATCAAGATGCGTTTCCAAGTCATCCAATGTGAGCCTTGTATCACAAATGACGTTCAATGAGGCTTCTAAAAGTCTAAACTGCCAATCAACTTCTTGATGGCTTCCTTGAAGATCTGAGATATTTTGTGGCTGGCAAGAAGATACGATTCTCCTCAAGAAGTTGACCTGGTAACTCCTTGATACCTTTTAAAGAATAACACGATGTCCTTCGACATCTTCCTGCACTTGGTGGAGATCTTCCGTAAGAGATTGAATTACTTGAATTCGATGTTTCAAAGATTCTCTTACCTCAATGAACTTTTTCTTTGTCAGGGATTTACCCGGACTTATACCCGATTATCGAGCTTTACCGCCTTCTCAGGACCACCTTACGCCAGTGCATTTTTCCACGCAGTATTTTTCCATATCTCAAGGCTCCTAGGGAGTACACTTTTTTTCTTTATCAAGCTATGGTGAGCTTTGGCCAACAAGGTAGTTTTCTCGTCCGCAGCAATTATGATCTAAGATCCGTGTTCTATGATCTTCTCAACGAAATCATACAACACTCTGCCTTTGGAGGCGAACTTCTCAGCTTTCTTGACAACTAGATCCTCAATACTTACCACTGTCAGTGGTTGTGCATTAGTTGGAGATCCTGCAAGTCTCTTTACAACAGTGGCATAATGCTCTGCCCTCTGCTTGTACATATTGCGAGCTTGCTCCATTTTATCCAGTCTTCCAGCCAAGATATCCAATGTCACTTGCGCATCAGCCTTTGCACTTTCATTGGTAACCTTGCCAAGCTGGACTTTTGTCACTGTGTAGTCTTCCATATTGACATCCCCATCTGCTTGTGGTGGTATGCCAATCTCCGCATACTTGTGGCCAGTCTTGTCAACGTTCAGCATTGAGTATACTTTTGCCTTTTTCTTCTCTTTAGCCTTTGGAGGGACTATCTCTTTGAGGTCGAGCTCCTCCGGAGAGATCATTTGCTTCTTCCACTTCGACACTTGAGATATCAGCCAAGGGGGAAGAAAGGAGGTGTGAACTTATGGATTCACTGTCAACTCAGTTGTCATCGTCACTTCTGAAGTTATTGTCACATTTGAAGTTACCATGGGTATTGTGACAATAGGAGAAGTGTCTGTCATCATTGCTCCTGTAGATTTCACATTGAGTTGATCACGCATTGACTCATTCATGAAATGATTGTATTCATTTTCAGAAGTGATATCATACGTTGGTGACGACAGGCTAGGAATGGATGATGGAGGACTTGACAGTATATCAACTGTATGAATGCTTGTCACTGAGGGAGTATCAAGCGGGGTTGATGTTGCAGGAATAGTGGATATCTCAACTGCATGAATGCATGTGGTAGGAATGGGTGACGAGGGAACAAGAGGTGGAGGAGTTCTTGAACTTGGAGGGGTATGAGGAACACTGGAAATCACAGGCGATGAAATTCTAGGAATTTCCTCAACTACATTCTCAGGAGGAGAGGTAGTTCTTTCTTGATCATGCCTGGGTTCCTATTGATCACCCTCTTGTCTCTCTGATTCTGGTTCACCTTCAAAATCACCTTCAGATTCTTCTTCAGAATCTTCTTCAGACTCTTGCCCGCTTTCAAAAACCTCTTCTGCATCGAAGTCTGCTTCTGTTGAGTCTTCATCTTCAGCGGATTGATCACTGGAAGTACCTTCTTCATCAGAATCTATCTCCTCTAGAATGGACTTTTTACCTTTAGAGCAAGATAGATCGGATTCTGTGGTTTCTCCTTCTGGGACGAACTGGGTATCTTTCTTGCCAACAGTAAACTTGATCCTAGGACCTCTTCGTGAAGAAGTGGGAACAACCGCTGATTTATTTTTCATGTGGAGTTCTTGTTGTTGGTGAGCTTCTGCTTCAGATTCTTCTCCTTCTGAATCTGTTCTGAAACTTTTCATTTCATAACCATGCTTATGTAACCATTTTGCAGTATTAGCTAGAATTGGCTTCAATCTCTCTCTCATGCTGGTAATTTCTTTCCTAGACCATTGAATTGCAGGCAACGCTCTTTTAGAAACCTCTTGTTCATCATAGAGAGCATTCATGATATCGCCAGGATCTGCAAAATCCTCTGGTAGGTCAGCAATATCAAGGTCTCTGATATGTTGAACAGTCAACCTGCAATAGTCCATTTTGCGAATGGCTTCTTCATCTCTACAATCAACCCAGATGTCTTCAAAACGGTACTTGTGATGATGACCCTTTTGTAATTTCTTTCTGACATCTCGGTAATCAAAATCAAACCTATACCTATAGGTCTCGATTGTCATGATCTGCATTTCAACATAAACAGACTTGGCTTTTTGTACAGTTGGGATAGAATATCTGTCGATTGTCAGTGGGAACTTGAATCCATGCTTGTGGTTACTTCTGCATTCTTTATGCACTGAAATCAGTTGTCTGCATGTTTCCATGAGAACCCACTTATTCGAAGGATAATGTGGCAGCATGTAAGGACAACCAATGTAGCACCCTACTCTCAAATAAGTAAACATTGGGAATTGAAGAAATAGGCATCCAACTTTACTTTCCACCTTATAAGCCTCATCAGATACCCTCCTCCTTTCGAGAGCTGGATCAAAATTGAAAAGCAAAGGTGCGAAGAAAGCATCAGTAACCCGCCTGAAGTGATGGAAGTTTTCCTTCAATTCCAGTTGATAGAAAAATCTGTACACAGGTACCATCATCTGATTCCCTTTTGTAGATAGACCTGGGAATTGTCTCATTACAGCTGCTGCGTACACCAGGTAAGAAGTCATATAGAATTTCAATGTGGAAGGAGCATTGATCAATTGCTCATGTATTTCATCACTAATCTGTTTGCCCCAGTCAATGTGCACCTTTTGTCTTATAATCCTGATGTATTCATACATCCAATCATGAAAAGTGGATGATTCTGGCAAGCCTTTTACTCTGCTTAAAAATGTGATCATATCTTTGACGTCATCTTTGAAATCACTTCGCAGGAGTCCCTTTGGCCATCTAGAAATAGATTGTCTAGGCTTCTTCAACTATTGGGTATTTATTAGGTTTTTAGCCTTGTTGGGATCAGCGTCAAAGACTTCTTGTGCTTTTTGTATAGAAATGTCAATGTATTTCTCCATATGAGGAACCTTAAACATAATGTCAAAGAAATCAGGGTCAAGTCCTAAAATCTTGTGCCCAGAAGAATCGATCACACTTTTGCTTTCTCTGATGTAGTGAGATGCCACTTGAAGGACAAATTTCGTATTGTGTGCAACAGTAGGGAACATAGCTACCAAATGTAGGTTACTGTGTACAATTGCTCTCATCGGGTCAAGAAGAGGCTTCATCTCTGTTTGCTTCGCAAAATCAACCAAGTCTTGATGGCCAACTTCTGTGTCTTTTATTTCTTCCACCTTGGAGACCACTACAGTCGGCGGATAGACACCTTGATATTTATATTTCATTTTTCCTTTCGCTTTTGAAGAAGATGGAGGTTTACTGGCAATCATCAAGATCGATTGAATATTTGATCAATCAACTTTGAAGGTCTTTGAAAAGAGATTGCCAAGTGTGGAATCAGAACAAACATTAGTCGTTAAATAGCATGGGAATGCGCGAAATGAGCGATGATGATGAGCAAGCATGGAGCGGATGAAGAGGTACGCAAAACGATGCACAAAATGGAAGGAGCGAGGTTCATGACTGAATTGGGCAAGTTTGAAACGTTTCAGGGAAAATTTGTGAAAAGTGTAAGGGCGCACTTTCTCAGCACCCTTACATTTTGGGGAATTCTGACTTTGATGCAAGGGCGCTGAAAAATTGCGCTCCTACACTTCTCAGTGTTAGAAAAAATTGTGAAATGTCAGGGCGCACTTTTTCAACGCTATGACATTTCTCACAATGAAGTTAACAATTGCTTTCTTGGCGTTGAAAAGGTGCGCTTCTTTGTTTGGGAAAGGCAATGAAAACATAATGTGATGCTTTGGCAATATGGAAGTATTGAGAGGATTAGAAGTAACACTTGAGAACGTATTTTTAAGTGCATCAGATCTTCACCTATTTCCATTTCAAATTATTGGCATAGGAAACATGTGAAGAGACCAAAATAAGTAGGTAAGAACGACTAAAACAAAAAGAGGTAAACGCGTATGTGCAAGAGGCCATCGCCAAAACAAATGATGGAATCAAGAACGCGTGATGATAAAACATAACGTGACTAGGGCAAGAGGAAAGACGTGCTTGAAAATGGACAAGACTCCACACCAAAAGCGAAATAAAGAAAACGCGTGGGTAGAAGAAAAACGTGAGAAGAAAACAAAGATAAACAAAAACGCATAAGTGAAACCTTAGATATGTGCAAAGTAATGAAGGAGAAAGGAGAGAAAGTAAGGAGAACGACTCACCAAGAGAAAGCGCGGAATATAGTTAAGAGGAACTTCGAAAATCTCCAAAAACATGTTTTGCAGCTTGAGAGGATTTCGCCCAGCAAGAAGGAATACAGTTTGAAGATCAAGAACAATGAAAATGAAACAATAAAACACTTTTAAATAAATGGTAACTCAAAAACCTAACTCAAGTCGAGCAATTAATTTAGGCACAAAAAATGGCACGATAAGCGAAAAATGTAAAACGCATGAAGAAACGTGCCAAGGCCAGAAAAAGACTAAGTCTGGATAAAAAGTGTAATAGCGCACTTTTTCAGCACTATTACATTTTGAAGAATTCACTTTCATGCAAGGGCGCTGAAAAACAACACCCCTACACTTTTCATACTTAGCCAATTTTTGGCTTGTGAGCAGGAGTGCACTTTTTCAGCGCAACTGCATTTTTCACAATTAACTAAGTACGAACAGTGGGACTTCGCGAAGGGGCTTGTTTCAAAGGTCTTCGCGAGGCGAACATAGGGGGACAATCAAACCGAATGTTTGATACTTTGGAATGCATTTCGAGGTGGCTTGAAAATCACCTCATTTTGCGTGCTTGAACTTCACGAATCCTAGGAAATGGACAAGTTTCGTAGGGGGTTATCCGTGGAACGAGCACTGTTAGATTCTGTGATAACACATTCGTATGTTTCTGCAGCTCGACTGTGAATGGTTTTATGTGCTAATGTTTTAGCCGGCTCTTTCGACTGTTGTCGTGAACCCCTCGCTCAAAAAGTCCCGGCCCCCATTGTCCACTCTTCCCTATCCTTCGTCTCTGCTTGAATTGTGGAGTTTTAGGGAATACAATCATATCCATTTATAGGATTTTCCTAGTCAATTTCGTAATCATTTTATTTTTTTAATTGACTAATCATTTATACGATTTTCCTAGTCAATTTAGTAATTATTTTAATTTTTAATTGACAAAACATTTCTTTTTAAATTGATATAATATTCAACATCTTTATATTATACTAAACAATAAAATATTATGTATGCATGTATACACACATACATACATACATACTACATAATTATTTATGTATGTATGTATGTCTGTATTTGAGACATAGACATACATACTTATACACACATACCTAGATGTATGTGTGTATAGTATGTATACACACATACATGTATGGATGTGTGTATACTTACTATACACACATGCATACATGCATGTATGTATAGTATGTATACACACATGCACTAATACATGTATATACACTAATACATGTATGCATGTGTGTATAGTATGTATACACTCATGCACTAATACATGTATGCATGTGTGTATAGTATGTATACACACATGCATACATGTATGTGTGTATAGTATGTATACACACATACATGTATGCATGTGTGTATACATACTATACACACATGCATACATGTATGTGTGTATAGTATGTATACACACATCCATACATGTATGTGTGTATACTATACAGACATACATACATACTTTGGCCAAAACATAGGTGCATGCCACCCAAAACTATGGAGTGTATGATAGTGTTCTAATACTGCCATTATATATATGCAAGTTGCAGGTCTACAATTACATGTCTATTCAAGTGATCATATACATATACATATGCATATGCATATGTATATGTATATGTATATGTATATATGCATATGCAAAGGAAAAACTAAAGTTGTTATTTTAGGTGGAGAGTGGAACGAAGGAAGGAACGATGCATAAGCATAACTAGTAGCAGCATTACAATCTCCATCATATAATGCATTATGGCTTCCATTTGTTACACTCTCCATCCAATGTAGCATTGCATATGCATAGATACATGTACATATACATATGCCTATATGTATATGCATATGCATATGCATATACATATGTACATTGAACCTAATTAGATGTATGCTTTGTTTGTTCTTCAATTAAAGTGACTGTAAATATCAGCCCCTCTCCCTTACAACTATTTGTGATGATGGTTGACTCCTACTTATGTTAATATCAGGTCAATTAGATGCATGGTTAGTTTGTTCATCAATTACACTCAATCTTACATGTATGAATTTGTTGTTACACTATGTACAATTGTTTGATATGTTGTTCATTTCAAATCAACTCAACTACATGCATGGTTAGTTTGTTCTTCAATTACAATTGATCTTGCATGTATGCATTTGTTGTTACACTATGTACCATTGTTTGATATGTTGTTCATTTCCAATCAGCTCAATTAGATGCATGGTTAGTTTGTTCATCCATTACACTCAATCTTACATGTATGGATTTGTTGTTATACTATGTACAATTGTTTGATATGTTGTTCATTTTGAATCAACTCAACTAGATGCATGGTTAGTTTGTTCTTCAATTACAATCGATCTTGCATGTATGCATTTGTTGTTACACTATGTACCATTGTTCGATATGTTGTTCATTTTCAATCAGCTCAATTAGATGCATGGTTAGTTTGTTCATCAATTACACTCAATCTTACATGTATGGATTTGTTGTTACACTATGTACAATTGTTTGATATGTTGTTCATTTCGAATCAACTCAACTAGATGCATGGTTAGTTTGTTCTTCAATTACAATCAATCTTACATGTATGTATTTGTTGTTACACTATGTACCATTGTTAGATATGTTGCATATGCATATGCATATGCATATTGCATAAATGCATATATGCATATATGCAATTGTTGTATGAAGTTAAATTTTTGTATGTTGTTTGAGAAATGGTATTAACATAAGTAGTTAGCCTATGGTTAGTATGTTTTGCATTTTTTGTATGAAGTTATATTTCAGTATGTTGTTATAATATGTACCATTGTTTGATATGTTGCTCATTTCCAATCACCTCAATTAGATGCATGGTTAGTTTGTTCTTCAATTACACTCAATCTTGCATGTATGAATTTGTTGTTATACTATGTACAATTGTTTGATATGTTGTTCATTTTGAATCAGCTCAATTAGATGTATGGTTAGTTTTTTCTTCAATTACAATCAATCTTACATGTATGCATTTGTTGTTACACTATGCACCATTGTTAGATATGCATATATGCAATTATTGTATGAAGTTATATTTCAGTATGTTGTTACACTTTGTACCATTGTTTGATATTTTGCTCATTTCCAATCACCTCAATTAGATGCATGGTTAGTTTGTTCTTCAATCACACTCAATCTTACATGTATGAATTTGTTGTTACACTATGTACAATTGTTTAATATGTTGTTTATTTCGAATCAGCTCAATTAGATGCATGGTTAGTTTTTTCTTCAATTACAATTGATCTTACATGTATGCATTTGTTGTTACACTATGTACCATTGTTAGATATGCATATGCATATTGCATAAATGCAAATATGCATATATGCAATTGTTGTATGAAGTTAAATTTTAGTATGTTGTTTGAGAAATGGTATTAACATAAGCAGGAGTCTACATGTGCATGTGCATGTGCATGTGCATATGTATGTGCATACTGTCAGCAATTTCCTTCTCCATTTACATTTAATGTAGATGCATGGTTAGTTTGTTCATCAATTACACTCAATCTTACATTATGAATTTGTTGTTACACTATGTAGCATTGTTTGATATGCATATGCATATGCATATATGCATACGATGTATGAAGTTGAATTTCAGTATGTTGTTTGAGAAATTGTATTAACATAAGTAGGAGTCAGCATATGCATATGTATGTGCATACTGTCAACAATTTCCTTGTCCATTTACATTTAAATGAGTCGACACCTTGTTAATTTCCATAACCATCCTTTATGCTATCATCAACTAGTCTCCCTTTAAGCTCTATTATGGTCAAAATATTTCCAACCCTTTCAAATACAACATTACCATACGTATGTATACTGCACAGAATGGTACAACATACTGAATTTTCAAATTAACTTAAAACAACAGATTGATGCACCATTATGATACATATATGTATAGATTATGATAGATAGATACATAAGTTTCCTCTCGCAGAGATAGATAGATACATATGTTTCATATTGCAGAGATAGACAACAACGTGATGGAATATGTTGTCTCTATGGTATTCATACTGATGTTTCAAGTTAGAAACATTCAAAACAAAAAAAGTTCAAACATCATTTCGAATCCATTAAGAAGTTCGCAACAAAAAACTAGCAACCAAACATTCAAATCAATCGAAAAATGTAGGAAAACTAAAATTTGATGGCAAGTTGTCTTGTGAGTTGGATGTGGCCTGTGACAGAGAAGGACTCCATGATTGATTTGGTTGGATTATGCTTGGGGTGGGTGAGGTTTGATAGGCCTGTAAACGAGGACTCCAACTCTCATATGGTTGGCTTCTTGTGGGGCTAGGTGAGTGTGTATAGGAGAGCGAGTGAGAAGGACTCCAACTCTGAAATGTTTGGCTGGTAGCTTGGGTAGGTGATGGACAATATTGGGGGCATTGAATAGATATGAAATCTGTGAATATGCTATGGTGGTCAGGCAAGGGATTTAGAGGGCTGCTGAGTCACCTCTCCTTTGCACCATTTGTTTGTGCCTTCTCCAACTCTTTTTCCCTTTTTGCGGCTTCCTTTTCTCTCCATTGGTCCTCCCTTTTTTTGTCCTTCTCCTTCTTTTGTAGCTCCTTTTCAGCCTCTGCTACTACTCGTTACTTTTCCTTATCAATTCTCATAAGAATTTTTGCCTCCAATTCTGTAATCCTTTCTATCTTGCGCTCTACAAGCTATTGCTTCTTCCTCAATTTCAATTCTTCTAGTTCATTCTTCTTTTCATCTTGTTCACTTAGCATTGCCATGAAGTCATCAGTAGTTAGGAGTTGGGATCCTCTTTGCAATTTGATCCCGCGGTCAGCTACTTTATTAGACTTGTCTTTCACCACATGAATCAGTAGCTTCAAGAATTGTGAGATGCGTGAAGTTTGTTGGCCTCCCAAAGGCTCAATCAAATCGACATTATTTGTTTCTGGAATCTCACTATCTGTAGCATCTATTCTATCTCCTAACTGCTCACCGTCACTGTCTCCACAATCAACATAGAAATGTATTAACGTATTCAAACCCATGTTGTGTGGTGGAGATGGCATTGAAAGACTTTGTTCTTCATCCACATGCATATCCATAGCAAGATTGGCAGCACCATCTAAGAGCTAGGAGGGCTGCTCAGGTGGAGTTAGCAGGGAAAGAGATATGTCTCCAATAGTATTGTGGTCTCCCAATACTGCTGGTTCAAGTGCTTCATTGGAATCTGTAACAACAAATTCATACATGTAAGTTTGAGAGTAATTGAAGAACAAATGAATCCAATCCATGTAATTTAAATGCAAATAGAGAAGGCAATTGCTGATAGTATTCACATACATATGCATATGTTGACTCTTATGATAATACCATTTCTCAAACAACATACTGAATTTTATCTTCATACAACATATGCATATTGCATATTGCATATGCCGACTCCTACTTATGTTAATACCATTTTTCAAACAACATACTGAAATTTAACTTCATACAACATATGCATATATGCAATGCATATGCATATTGCATATATGTGTATATAACTTCATACAACAAATGCAGAACATAGTGTAATAACAAATTCATACATGTAAGATTGAGTGTAATTGAAGAACAAACTAACAATGCATCTAATTGAGGTGATTGGAAATTAGCAACATATCAAACAATGGTACATAGTGTAACAACATACTGAAATATAACATCATACAACAAATGCAGAACATACTAACCATATGCTGACTCCTACTTATGTTAATACCATTTCTCAAACAACATACTGAAATTTAACTTCATACAACAATTGCATATATGCATATGCAAATTTGCATATATATGCATATCTAACAATGGTGCATAGTGTAACAACAAATGCATACATGTAAGATTGATTGTAATTGAAGAACAAACTAAACATACATCTAATTGAGTTGATTTGAAATGAGCAACATATCAAACAATGGTACATAGTGTAACAACATACTAAAATATAACTTCATACAACAAATGTAGAACATACTAACCATTCATCCCATTTTGCTGATCTCCAACTTTTGCAGTTCCAACATTAGACTCACCCTCATTGACTACCAAACCATGGTTGGAAAGGCTTAGAATGTTTGCAGCAGTTGATGCTTCCTTGGGGGCAACAAAGTGGAATGTCTCGCTAACCCTCATGTCATTATCCAAAGCATTTCGATCAAATGGCCAAATACCTATCCTCTTGAAGCCAGCTGTAATGTTTGAAAAATTCAATGACTTTTGAAAAGCTAGGCTGCCAAGTGTAGCCAATTTTTCCCTTCTTATCTCCAGATTTGGATGTCTAATGGTCCAATTTGTTCTTTCCTTTTTGAAGTTACACTTGAAAGACGAGAAAACACTCACATCAAGAGGCTGCAACTTGTGTGATGTGTGGGCGGGTAGGGTGAGCAAGTCAATACCAAGCTCCCTTGCTTTGGTAATGGTAGAGAAGGCTACATGGCTGCCATGCCCATCAAATATCAAGAGGTGTCTATGGGTGGGTGAGCAACCCCCAGGTACTTGCATAGCAAAGAACTTGAGCCATTTGATAAATAGCACTTTCGTCATCCATGCGTGAGGTTGAACAACCATCAATGCTCCTGGCTCACAGTTGGCTATGTAGTTTTGCACATTTTTTTTGCTCTTGAACAAATAAAAACCTGGAAGTTTTTGACCTGCAGCGTTTACACATGCTAGAATAGTGATCCACTCCCGGCTCTTTGGGATAATGTAAGCAACACTTCTCACACCTTTCATGGCAAGCACCTTCATGTTACCGTTCCGACCAGCTTGCAGCCCTGTCTCATCACAGTTCCAAATCCTCTGCGGTCCATAGTTCCCTCCTGCATATGCCTTCTCCAAAGTGTCGTAGAAATCACTTACAACGGTTGCCTCAGATTTATAGCACGGTCTCTATCTTGACCTTGGGTTGTTCTCAAGCAGAGATCAGGATGCCTTCTTTTGAATCCTGTCCACCATGACTTGCCAGGAAGCCCATTCTTGAAGGGATTATTCCTTGTTTCGCATATTTGGGCCACTTCCATTTTCAGATTGATGATCTCCAAACCTTGGCCAACAACAGCCATCTCCTTGCACCATTCGACGATCAATGACTCTTCCTCCTCAGTTAGGATTGTTGGGGGCTCTTTCCTTTTTGTAGTGGTCATACCACCTAGCTAATTGGACAATGTTGAGGTAGGAATACCCCACTTTTTTGTTGCACCTCTAGTTGACCAACTATAGTCTTTGACATCTTCAAGGGCATGGTCCATGTCAGCCTGGGTCCATTCACGGCTCGGTGCAACCTTTTTGGTTGATACAGCTAGGTTACCTTGCACTATAGATTTAGATGGTTGTTCCAAAACAATTTCTACCTCCTCCTCACTACTTGGTTCTTCAGTTCGCTGGTGAGCACGAATGACAACATCCTTCTCATCGCTATGTGGCAAATGCACACCTCTCTTGTGTGCGGGCATAGTTGTCCAACTCCGCTTTTGTGGAGGCTTCCTCCTTCAAGATCGCCTGATATTTGTTTGCGCATTTATCTTCCTTTGTATTGAACCAACACAGTGATTAGTAAACATCATACACTTAATATTAAAAATAATGATACCAACTGAAACAACGAATCCATACATTTACTATTGACGGTAATTAAAGAACAAGCTAACCATGCATATAATTGACACAACATTATGATACACATATATGAACTTGCAACAACAGCATGATACACAAATTTATATCTTCTAACAGCTTTGCAAGACAGTAAAGGGTTTCAAATATTTCTATCATACTGCTGTTTCAAGTTGTGTTAATGTTTCATAATGTTGTTGAGATATTCTTCGCATACTGTCAGTACAATTGAAGAACAAACAAAGCATACATCTAATTGAGTTGAATGTAACCGATGGTGGGTAGGGTAACTTTGAGTGAGGGGTCCACGTCATCAACATCCGAGTCGACTAATTTTTTTTTTCCACGTGCCTTCACTGCCGAGCTAGCATTATGCAACTTTTATATATGTATGTATATATCTATCTGAGTTCTAACTGCATGCACTAAAGGGCAAGAGTGTTTTGATGTGGCGTAAATATCGACCCCTCTCCCTTACAGCTAACTTTGATGATGGTTGAGTCCTACTTATGTTAGTACCATTTCTCAAACAACATAGTAACATAAGTAGGAGTTAGCCATTATGACAGTTGACTGTAAGGGATAGGGGCCAATATTTACAGTCACTTTAATTGAACAAACAAAGCATACATCTAATTAGGTTCAATGTAAATGAGGACATACATACAGTCACTTTGCAGAGATAGATAGATACTTAATTTGAATGTGAATGAACAAGGTATAAATTGAATGTACATACCTATATTTGGTGACGAACTGTACAATAATATATAAATTTGACTATGTAATATATATATATATATGCAGAGATAGATAGATACCTAATTTGAATGTAAATGAACAAGGTATAAATTGAATGTAGATACCTATATTTGTTGATCAACTGTTCAGTAATATATTAATTTCAATTTGCAAAATAGAAATATACATACCTTGTTAATTTACATTCAAATTAGGTTATCTATCTATCTCTTTGCAAATATATATATATATATTTCCCACAACTCTATCCATTTTCATGAAACTTACACATTTATCTATATTTGCAATATATATGGCCCTGTTCATTTTAATGAGACTTATGCATATCTCTCTCCCTATATATATATGTATATATATATTTGCAGAGATAGATAGATAGCTAATTTAAAATTAATATATTACTGAAAAATTCATCAACAAATATAGGTATGTACATTCAATTTATACCTTGTTCATTTACATTCAAATTACGTATCTATCTATCTCTACAAATATTATATATATATATATAGGGGGAGAGAAATGCGTAAGTTTCA
>VDFB02322083.1:18259472-18338369 GCA_007258455.2 Sequoia sempervirens | reverse complement strand
AATCTCAACCGTTCATCATTTTTTGCCAATTTATCAATTTTTTTTGCCGCTTTTTACTACTTTCCCTGCCGCTATTGGTTTCCCCTCCTCCAAACTCTTCCTTGCTGGTATTGACCTTTCACTCCTCCAATTTGACAAGCTGCAACCGAAAATAAAGTTTTGACCAGGGTGTTAGAGTATGTTTATTACGGCTAAGATCATAATAATGAGCACACTTAGGTGTTAACGTTATGGCATCCTTTACCCCACGTAGTTAAGTATATATTAGCATAATTAATATATAATGTATATTTTATATTTTATATAATAAAAAAGAAATTATAAATATGTAACTATATTATTTATTATTATTATATATTATATTCTTTAAAAAATTATTAAATATATATTTTTTATAATTACTAATTAATACAAAATATATTTAATATATTATATTTTATATAATAGAGATTCAGTTATATGTAATATAATTATATTTACTGTTATATATAATAGTATATATAGGTTATATTATTATTGTATATTATATTCTATAATACAAAATATTAAATATAAATATGAAATTATTATAATTAATAATTAATATATTTCTATATAGATCAAATTAAATTAATTTATAAAAATGTCAAAGTTTAATATGATTATATTTAATTTATAAATATAAATATGTATGTTAACATGTTAGAGTATAATATAACGTACATAAAATAAAAAATTAATATAATAATTAATATATAAAATAAAATAAAAATATATATAAATATTATTATATAATAAAAAATAAAATAAAATTAATAATATAATTAGCCAATAGGATTTTATTGTGGACTTGCCAATCCACAATAAGTCGGAATACCTATCTCATGCCTCGAAACAGGTCAGGTTTACTGTCAAACAGTCTGGTTTTGCTAATATCGGTTCAAATATTCTTGTGTCATCCTTGAAAGTTCATTTTTGTTGGCAACTACCCATGCACGTCTAATCTCATCTACTTTTCATTTATTGTGAGTACATTGAACCAATGGCTTTAGGGAGACCGATAATGGTTCATTAGAGCACACCAGTATTTATTCTGATTTGATTGTGTGTCTAATCCATTTAAGACGTAGCAGCTCTAGGGATATTTATGGAGTTGGATATTTGTGTGCCTTGCTATTATTTCCCACCGCCTATGAACACCACCTGCTATCTCCATAAATATGTTTGATGGTAAAGCTTAGTTTATCAGTCCATCCACCTTTGATTTCAGATCCTGCTTTGGAAGAGACAAGAAAATCTTGCCTGTACTCACGCCTTACCAAACACATAGGTTTCATCTTTTTGTTGTTTTGCATTTCCTTTGAAATTTTAACATAGTCCATAAAATTGTGACTTTCTTTGTTTTTTCGTATTCAAATTGTATTCTATCTTTTTTTCTTTTCATTTAATGTGGATGTTGTGAATGGATTGAAGCAGTAGTTGCAAGGAGTGTGTTTCTGGTTTGTTTCATTTTAAAAACATATCTACTTTGGTAGGGTTTTGTAATATTTCCCCTACAAGCTCTACTCATTTTTTTTCATCGGCATACAAAATTATTGCTAGATTTGTGGGTAAGTCCACAAAGTTGAGTCCACGAAACATGGAAGTTTTTGCCTTAGCCAAAAAAATGAAATTGGCATTGCAAAGATGGGATCTTGATTTTTATAAACGGGATCTCGATTTTTAAAAATCGGGATCCCGTTTAGCTTCGGGCTCCTGAGCCTAAATCTTAAACGGGAAAAATCGGGATCCCGTTTAGCTTCGGGATCCTAAGCCTAAATCTTAAACGGGATCCCATTTGTTAGAGGGTCCCGAACCGACGGACAGGGAACGTGATCTCGATTAGTACGAAATAGGATCCCAATTTATAAAAATCGGGATCCCGTTTTTTAATAATCGGGATCCCGTTTTGTAATGGTATTTATTTTTTAAAAATGAAGTAACTTTCATTTTAGCAGTGCACGGGATCCTAAGTTTTGAGCGACAACAACCTCCAACAACAGCCTCCAAGTACCCGTCCACCCCCATTTTTTTGCATTTTTTCATTTTTTATTGAAATTGTGAATAGTAGAATTGATTTTAGCATGTTTTTTTAAATTTATTTGACGTTTTAAGCATTTTATTTCCTGTCATAGTAGAAATGAGGAATTGTAGAAATAGATGAAAAAACACAATGAAACCTGAAGATATTGAATAGAAACGAAAAAATGAACCTTCAATTGTATTTTAGAAACAAAATTTAGCTTTTGAAACCTAAAATGTTCGATCAAACCAAAAAAAATTGTATTTGAAAACCCTAATTGAAATGAAACAAAAAAAAATGCATTTCAAAACCCTTAATTGAAATGAAATAAAAAAATTGCCCTAATCAAGCTTTTTGAGATCCTGAATTCAAAACAAACAAAAAAAATTGAATTTGAAAGCCCTAGTTTGAAATAAAACGAAAAAATTGCATTAAAAACCCTAATTGCTTAGAAATTGAAACCCTAAATTGAATTGAAACAAAAAAAATTGCTAAAACCCTAAATTGAAATCGAACAAATCATTTTGATTTTGAAAACCCTAATTTCAAGCTCAAGAAAATTCATTTGCAAAATTTAAATGTTTTAAATTTCATTTGTATTGTATGGATAAAACGATATGTTAAACTTTAGTTTCAATGTTAAATTATAATTAGATTAGAAAACAATATGTTAAAGAATATTTACAATTCATAAATTTTATCAATGTTTGTTTGCAAATTTAGTTAGCAAATTCATAAATCCAAGTGTACAATCGATTTCCAATTGTCACTTAATTAGATAGTATTCAACATTCATTTCTATTTTATGTTTTGATCTCTCTTATTCATGCCTTGTTTCCATTTCTTGTTTGCATGTGTTGTCTATTGTCTTTTGACAATCTTAACCCTCATTCTAGTCAATTACTTGTTAACTAGGCTTCTAGTTTAGTCTAAAATCTCAATTTTTGCACTAGTTACCTAGACACTAAAAGAATCTAAATATTTTCCTTTTCTTTCTTTTAGGTTCTTTCAATTCCAAACAATCGAAAATAAAATACTTGATTCAACATTAACTAATTTTATATTATACAATTTCTATCATAAAATTCATTTAAGTGGGAAATATTAATTAAAAAAATGTTAAATAAAATAATCTTATATTCAATTAAAAAAATATCCAGTTAAAATATACATCAAACTCAATCTTAATAATACATAATTATGTGTTTCTATTATGCAAATAGTCAATCTATTCATAAAATCAAAAATATTCATAAACTAGGCACTAACTTGCAAGTCCATTATTCCAAGGGCCACCCAAACCTCACCCTAAGTTCGCTAAACCCTAAACCATGAACTCTAAAATCTAAACCCTTAACACTAAAGCATTCATTTTGTCCTAGGACTTTAAAATGAAATTTGGTTGCCTTAGGCAACTCCACCAAATTTTATTCCCTTAATCCATGTCATTTTGTCGTAGGACCTTACTACAAAGATCCCCTTAAGCCATCCTATTACCCTAAACCCTAAACTCTAAACCCTAAACCCTAAACCCTAAAGACATCATTTTTTCCTAGGCCCTTAATGAAATTTGGTTGCCTTGGGCAACGTCACCAAAATTTATTCACTTGAGCCATGTCATTTTGTCCTAGGACCTCACTAGACATAGATCCCCTTAAGCCATCCTATCACCCTAAATTGTAAACCGATGTCTTAAGGGGTTCTAATATGACATTTCTTAAGGGGATCAAGGAAGTTCTCAAAATTTGGTGAAGTTACCCAAGGCAACCAAATTTAACAATAATAAGATCGTGCAAGATTATAATATGAATGAGATTTCATGATCTAGGTTGGTCAGTTGAAACAAGAGCTATCTCAATCAACTGTTCCACAAGAAAATGTTCTTCACTAACTTGCAAGTTCATTATATTCCAAGGGACACCAAAACTTCACCCTAAGTTCCGTAAACCCTAAACCCTGAACTCTAAAATCTAAACCCTAAACACTAAAGCATTCATTTTGTCCTAGGACCTTAAAATGAAATTTGGTTGCCTTAGGCAACTCCACCAAATTTTATTCCCTTAAGCCATTTCATTTTGTCGAGGGATCTTACTACATAGATCCCCTTAAGCTATATCATATTACCCTAAACCCTAAACTCTAAACTCTAAACTCTGAACCCTAAACCCTAAAGCCATCATTTTTTCTTGGGCTCTTAATGAAATTTGGTTGCCTTGGGAAAATTCACCAAATTTTATTCACTTGAGCCATGTCATTTTGTCCTAGGACCTCACTAGACATAGATCCCCTTAAGCCATCCTATCACCCTAAACCATAAATCAATTTCTTAAGGGGTTCTAATATGACATTTCTTAAGGGGATCAAATAAGCTCTCAAAATTTGGTGAAGTTGCCCAAGGCAACCAAATTTAACAATAATAAGATCGTGCAAGATTATAATATGAATGAGATAAATCATGATTTAGGTTGATTGATTTACGGTTTAGGGTGATAGGATGGCTTAAGGGGGTCTATGTCTAGTAAGTTCCTAGGACAAAATGACATGGCTCAAGTGAATAAAATTTGGTGAAGTTGCCTTAGACCTTAATGAAATTTGGTTGCCTTGGGCATCTTCATCAAATTTTATTCACTTAAAATCCATGTCATTTTGTACTAGGACCTTACTACATAGATCCCCTTAAGGCATCCTATTACCCTAAAACCTAAATCCTAAACTCTAAACTGTAAACCCTATAGCATTCATAAATTGTCCTATATTAATAGTTAATTGTATTTTCATTCAAGTAACATGCCTTAGACATAAATGAGGCTTGCATATTTTATCATTTTTATTCAATTAGGCCATTTATATTGAATGGTTTTAGGGTATTTCCTAAACATGTATCTTACATTTTGAAATTACAAATCTAATGCAGGTTCACTCATATCTTAGAGATCACATGGATTGACTCAATAATATTTGCAATCCACCTCCGCGCCATCCATCTCCACCACCTTCACCTCCACCTCCACCCACTCCACCTCATAACCCCCCACCTCCACCACCTGAAATCGATGGTGCTCGTTTGCAAGGACAAATCAATTCCAATGTTAGAACCGTGCAAGATCAAATCAACATTATTCAAAATGAAGAATGTGTCACACCACCTGTGAGGATGATTGCATCTAGGATGTAAACCACTGTTGATGTTGTCAGGGCTATGAATGGGATCTTAGATGAGCATCAACAATGGCTAGACGAGAGGAGAACTTCCAATTCTGAAAAGGAAAACACAAAGAAATGAAGAGATGCAGTAGAGAGCCACAATAGTTTCTAAATTAAGACAATGATCTTAAATAGTTATGAATTTATGAATTTGGTGAACAATGGATATTTTGTGTGATGAATTTATAAAATTGGTTGGATGGATATTTTTAGTGACACGAATTTATGATTTTGGTTCTAGATGGATATTTTTAGTGACGTGAATTTATGATTTTGGTTCTAGATAGATATTTTTAGTGACACGGATTTATGAACTTATAATGATGAATTTATAATAGTATATATTTTATGACTATCTACTAGATCATGATTTCTCATGTTGGAAAATTGTAATATATATATATATATGCATTGGACATAAAATGAGCTTTTTGTGAATGTTTCAAGTTTATTGTTTAGTATGTACACATGTATTAAAATTGCATATAGTTCTTAAATTTTGAAATTTGTATGTATGTACAAAGTTTAGTTTAATGATGTATGCATGCAAATTATGCATCGTATTTTTTTATTTTAAATGTATGTACATGTTAAATTTTGAATTTTGTATGCACATGCTCAAGTTCAATCAATGTATATGTGCGTTTCAATTTTATATGATCTTAATATATTTATGCACATCCTATTTAAACAAATTTGCATGTGCATTTCAAATTTAACTATTTCTTGTAATTTTTTAAGTTTGTATGTTAATTTTGTATAATTTAATGTAGGTGTACACTTATATCTCATATCATGGATGATTTTAACATTGATGACATCATCAATCCACCACCTCAGCCACAACCACCTCCACCTCCCCCTCCACCTAATATGCCACCTCCAACACCTGTTGCATCTAATGAGGGTCGCTTGCGAGCACACATAAATGATCAGGTTGCATCCATACAAAATCAAATCAATGCTATGTAGAGTCAAGCATTGATTCCACCACGTGTGAGATATTTTGCATCTGCGATGCAAAACGTTGTGGATGCCATCAGGACCATTGATTTTGATCTAGATAGGGATTGACGAGACAAAGATCAGATGAGACAATTTTATGCTGACAATCTCTCTTATAAACAAATTTTAGACCTTAAAATAACGAAAGCTCACCTAGCCCCCTATTTCTTGACCCCATTACTCGACAACCCATTCCTCCCAAGAAATCTAGAATATCCATGAGGTGGTGCATACATCCACAAATGAGTGCACATTTTTGGGATCGATGGTATATGGTTTTTGATAGTCCCCCACACGCTAATTGGGAGTGCCCATTGTATTTTTTGAGGAAACTGTATGTAGAGTTTATTATGGGGAAAAAGCCCAATTATTTTGATTTTAAATCATTTCAGGGTGTTGGTGGCGGCATGCCACAATAGAAGTTAGGGGCATGGGTTGATCCCCAACGCCCCGTGCATGCACAACCCCTTGTTGTTGCTCCTGGTCCTCCCATTCTTGCACCTGTGCATCATCGAGTTGTAGTCTCGACATTAGGTTCCCTTAGTACACTCACAGGAGACCTTGATCAACATACTTCTACGATAGCGGGTGGGGAGCATAGAGACGATGATGATGGGGGAGTGTTTTATGGAGTTGGTCCGAGTGCCACTCCAGGAGTGTCGAGGCTTGTCCCACATGTATGTACTAGTTTCCATCAAGTATGCTATGGACCTGATCAGGCCACACCTAGTTCAAGTGGACGTGGAGATTCTGGTGGTTCATCTGCTCACATCAGTTCAGTTGTAGAGTTTCTTACAACAGACCATCACCCTGAGCACATTGTGACACAAGTACAATTATGCATCTACACATTCATTTTATAAGAATTTTGATGAATGTATATATCAAAGAAAATTTTGCAATACATTTTAACAATCAAATTGTCTGGTATACAAATGACACTAATAATGGGGAAATCATTTGTTCCATGAGTACATACATCAACACCAGTCCTACTCGGCAACCCTTATGGGGTATTTTGATTTCAATTTTTTAAATTATATATGAAATGATTTTTAACCTGAGTTTTAAATTTATAATTGAATCACATATATGTTTAAAATATTTATGTTGGTTTAGGTGAGTCAATCAGCTTCCATGTTGATTCCACATGAGGGGTTGTCAAGCACTCCTCCACCATCGGGCGTCGTAGATCAGGGGAAGGTACATTTATATTATAAATTGTTTAAATTATATTAGTATAGTTACAATTATGAATTTTGAATTCACTATATATGAAATGTGCATGTACACTTGTAAATATTATAAGCGTTAAATGTCTACATGTATGTCTAGGTTGATACCACAATGAGAATGGGCATTGGGCAAACATTAGATGTTGCGGCTACTCGTGAGGCCTCTGATTTTTAGGTTGTTTAAAAAAAATTCTACACAAAATGTGCAAACTTGAATATATATATATAAACCTAATTCAAGTATACATGCTTTAATTTTGATCTTGTAGGAATTTGTTAGTGTGACTTTCAGCCCTGACCCAGACATAGTTACACCTCCAGGGGGACATGTAGAGCAAGCTCTAGATCAAATGGTAATTTAATTTTTTTTATTATATTTAAAGTCAATTATAAATTATATATTCTGAATATAACTTTAATTTTAAATTTCAAATTGAATATATATATATATATAATATGAGCTAATACATGTTTCAAATTCTTTTTTCTTTTATAGCATGAGACACATCTTGTAGTTGAGCATGTACAAATAGGTCCTGGAGAAGACGGTGCACAACCTCATAATACGATACAATTAAAATATGATAAATTATAAATTAAATTGAATTAAATCATTTTTAATTGTAGACTTGTACATCTAATTTCAACTTTTTTTGTCTTGTTTATGTAGATTGATTCAGAGAATTTAGAGGTTGCTTCAGGTGCACCCAAGCATCCAGACCCAGATATGATGGTAATTTAATTTTATGATGAATTATAAATTAAATTGTCATTAAATCATTTTTCATTGTCTTACATCTGATTTCATCTTTCTCTTGTACAGAGTGTTTCAGGTCATCCACATAGTCTGCATGGCGTGAAGAGGTCTCTTGATTATAGAGACAATACATGACCTAGAAACATGATTTTATGGGTTATATTTGTTTATTTCATGGACTATATTTCTAGTTTCTCATGTACTCTGTTGGACTTTATATTTCATGGCTCAAATACTTAGTTGGACTTTAGTTCATGGGTTGTACTCTGATGGACTTTATTTCATGCGCTTAATATATTGGTTTCATGCACTTAATATATTTACATAAATTTTGGACTTTCTTATTGTTTGAAATTTTAATTTACACATGTACATTTATGCATTTTATGTTCATAGTCAAGACATTAATATAGGACATTAATGTGAAATTAAATATAAATATGAAATTAAATTTGAAATTAATAGGACATTTTAATATTTATACTTTACAAATTTAGTGACCTCATACATGATATACATGATGTGTACATTCAATAATTAGCGATAATTAGTCAATGAACTTATTCGATTCACATCAATCAATAATTAGTCAATATATCATAATTCACAAACAAAAGCAATCTGTTTATATACCACAAAGGATAAAATTTTAAGAAATAAACAATACCATACAAGATTAGAGAATAAAAGAATTAATAAATTCTATAAATAATAGCATCCAACACTAATTTATAAGCTGTCAAAACAAATAATGGCATCCAACACTAATTTATAAGTTGTCAAAACAAATAATGGCATCTAATACTAATTTATAAGCTATCAAAACAAATAATGGCATCCAATACTAATTTATAAGCTGTCAAAATAAATAATGGCATTGAATACTAATTTATAAGTTGTCAAAACAAATAATAGCATCCAACACTAATTATAGGTTGTCTTAAGGGGTCATAATACAACGTCTTAAGGGGATGTCTTAAGGGGTCCTAATACAACGTCTTAAGGGGTCCTAATACAACGTCTTAAGGGGATGTCTTAAGGGGTCCTAATACGACGTCTTAAGGGGATATCTTAAGGGGTCGTAATACAATGTCTTAAGGGGATGTCTTAAGGGGTCATAATACAATGTCTTAAGGGGATGTATTAAGGGGTCTTAAGGGGATGTCATAAGGGGTCTTAAGGGGGCCTAATACGACGTCTTAAGGGGATGTCTTAAGGGGTCATAATACAACGTCTTAAGGGGATGTCTTAGGGGATGTCTTAAGGGGTCATAATACAATGTCTTAATGATATAATTGATTTAACAATAATGTTTGCATGATATTTAGTGATTATACAATCAAATATAAAGTTTCAAAGTAGGAAAACATGCACATTTAACAAACAAAATATATAGAATATTGATTTTGATACATAAAAGTACATAGAGTACATAATTGTGTATGTACATGTATTTGTAATTTGTACAAAATGTTTAATTCTATAAGTATGTATGTACGTATATGTCATCTCAAAACAATGTTTACAAAATTTGGATATGCCATCTCAAGAACATCTCAAACTCATGCCTATAATGTAGTAGGTCTTCACACCACCTGATATCAAAAAGGTACAAGCAATATCAATGAAATCATCAGAACATACATATTTTAATTTATATAAAACTATCTATATGTACACAACTCAAGTACCTGCATTTAAAAGTATTCCACACATGTGTGTCGGTTGAATCTAAGCACCCTCTCCTTATTGTTCCAAAGTATGAGATCAATGCAATGATGGCTTAAGGATACAAAAAAGGATAATAAATCAATTTTAACTATTAATGTACAAGAAATATCAATATGTAATTGAAACATGTATTTAAATATAATTTAACTAATAATTACCTATTTTTACCAAGTATTCCATGTTGTCTAGGTTGAATCTGCATGGACTAGATCCTTTTTTTGATTATGGATTAAGGATATATAAAAGGACAATTTAAATCAATTTCAACTAATAACACACTTGACCAATATTGAAACATGTATTTAATCTATTTAAAAGGACAATATAAAACTAAAACTATATTTACCTATATTTACTTATTCCATTGTACCATATGCATCCTCTCTTTTTTGCAATGCATCTATGATTGTCTCATGCTCTTCCATAGAAATTGTCCATAGCACTTTATTTGTAGGTCTTCCACAATACCGATCTAGTTTTATATTTGTTGCCACCACCAAATGTGAATAATGTATAATATTTTTATGCATTTCATAATCTTCGAATGCAAGTAAACCATTCTTCCTTGCCAGGTATCTCCGTAGCCAAGTGCCAACAACCACCACTGATCCTATTGGAAAACATGAAAACCATCATCAAATAAGTTCTCAAAATTTTCTTAAGGGGATTAAGGACTTGTTCTAAAAAGTTGCTTAAGGGGATCAAAACCTTGTTATCAAATTTTGCTTAAGGAGATCACCGTACCTATTGGATAATGATAGCCATCATCATATTCTCGAGGTTCTATTAACTTATGTTTAGTCTCCACACAACAAGCCAACCAATATTTTGTTTGCTCTTCATTCCCCTTAGGTGCAACAACAACATACACATGTCCTGGAAACAAAAATTGATTTAATAACTTGCGCATATCCATATAAATAATTTAGTATTACAAAATAACTTAATAAAGTGAAATAAATTGAATTAAATTACCTTCTTGTACAAGGTCTGAAACATGGTCATAGTCTTCAGATGCAAACACTTGATCATTTTCTTTAATAGTTCTTTCATATTCATCATGTGCTTGTGTAGGTGTCAATGATCTTTTCTCCCACTGTTCAACCCATTTTGTATTTTCACATGCTTCCCAATCTCCTAAGATACAAAATTGGAAAAAACATGCAAGCTCCCTTGTCCAGATAGTCCATGTGTTTGTTTTTGAACTCCTAAATGAATTCCATTTACTAGATCCACTGATTGTATCACAGTCAACTCTAGGTACAATGTTATCTTCTTCAACCAACCAAAAGAATCGATAAACTGTAGAGTATTCACTTGAACCAGGTGTAGATAATCTTGTATTACACCAATCCACAATCCCATGTGCATCTATAAATTTTACTACATCCTCGAATTTTAATTGTTCTCTAGGAAGAATTCTTTTGACACACGCACCAACTCCATCATGTTCTCCTTTACCATGCCCAACTTCAAAAAAACTCCATATATGCTAGACATTAAGTTCCTTGTGAACCCTACTTAACCAATAGAACATTCGAGCATTCTTGAACTGCCACGTACAATTATCTGACCATATGAGGTGTTCTTTCATTTGGATTTCTCTTTCTCTTAAATTTCTATAAAATATACTGAAATAGTATTGAACAAACTCTGACAAGTGTAATCGGTTGTCACTCAAATAAAAATGATACTCCCTCAAAACTTTTCTATCATCCTCAGTGCTATCATCTGCATGTCTATAAACAATATGGACAAACATAGCTACTTGCACTGAATTATAATACTGTGATTGAATTTCCTCTTGCGGAGCTAGACTATAATTTTTCGCAAAATCAACCACTGAAAGTATAGTACCAATTGGAAATTTGTTTCTACATGCACAAAATTGGCCATCAAGCCATCGAGCATGTTGAGAGTGCATGACATATTTTGGTACAATCTTATTCTTCAATTCACTCATGAATGCATGCACACTAACTTTTTTGAAGATTCCATCTCTAAGTGCTTCAAATTTTAAGGTCAAATGTGTCAAATTCTGAAAATCAAGAAAAACATTTCCACTTTTTGGCCAAAAAGTGGACTCAACTTCTTGCCAACACCCTTGTTTATGTATAAACTTAAAATTGTAAATTTTTCTATTTGAAGAAATGTGCCGCTTTTCTTGTTTGGATGTTTGAATTTGAGTTTGAGGTAGCTAAAATATGATTTGTGAATGGCTTTGAAAATTAGACCGAGAAGCATTTTGGAGTTCGTTCATTGAAATTATCATCTTCTCAAAGATTTATTTTTCATTGCATGGTTGCTGAGAATTTGTTATGCAAACAAATTTGGTTAACACCCATGAAGGCTTGATTGATTGCATCTAAGAAAAGAAAAGTAACTTACTACATTGGAGGTCAGTAGCATGGATACAGGAAGGCTTCCATCCTCTCTGCCATTGTTCTTTCCGTTAAGGTGTCTTTCTCATGATAAAATGTTGTAAACATAAGCTTGCTCTTATGACAAAAGTCCATGTTCTGTCTCAAATGAAAGCTTAATCTAATTTCTAAAATTCTTCAAAATTTTGGCCAAATTAGCTAGTAGCATATTCCCAAAAAATTGGACTCTCTTACTGACAGAAAGGCCAATGAAGGCATACAGTTACATTCCCATTTAGCCTACATAAGACATTTTCAAATTTGAGGAGCTGCCAAACCTGATGGTCCCTGAGCACTCCACTGGCTCTGCTAGACCTTCCTTAGTCTAGTTTTTTTTCTCTATTTTGTCAGACGTCTATTGTATTTTTTGTAACATATTCCTATGATTAAATAAAGCCATTTCTTTTATTTTTTTAAAAGTATTAAGACATTGATTTAAGAATGAGATTTAGAAAGTACATGTTTTTCTTTTTCAAACTATATTATTTTCAACATACTGACCAGACGCATTTGAACTGAAACCTTAGTAGTCTACCTTAACAAATTTCATGTACCATATTTTATGTGTATCAAAGCAAAATTTAACTACTTTCTTCGATATGATGATCTTGTTTTTGTCTTTTTAATTTTCCCACACACCCAAAAGGGAACAGTTCTAAAGACAAAAACACTGATACACTAGGTCTATCTCTTTCAACAATATTTATATAAACTGAGTACTCTCATTACTGTTACACTATATCTTTCAACAGTATTTATGTTATTTTATTATGCCAGCGAGTAAAATTAGTGTAGTTCTTGTCATTGTATTATGAGAACAACATTTGTCAACTTCTATGATCAAATATAAGACTCCCCTTTGTCGGCCTATACGACCTAAATATTATTGTAGGTTTTGCACTATAGGAGGATTAGTTGTATTTCTTCAAATATTATAAATAAATTTAAAGAAGTTTAGATTTTGAAGAATAAGTACATTAACAATTCATTGATTCTATTATCTATTTGATTATTAATAATATGAAGCATGATTTATATTTAGATGACAATCTTAAAGAATAACAACATAAATTTTGTATGCTACTTCTAGGTGTCAATCTTAAAGAATAGTGAATTATTTTAAGTGATACTGAAAAAAGTTTTGATTTCAATTTTTTTAAATTATATATTTGTTTTCTATTTTTTATGATTTCCATTTTTTTATAAATTAATTTAGTGATTCCAACTTAATCTCTTTTGGTATTGTTATATTTATTTATTTTGTTTGATTTGGTATATAAATTAATTTAATTTATACAAATTGTTTGATATTTCATTTATTAGTCAAATGTCATTTCAAACAAATTCATTACTTAAAATTGAAACTTTTATTATTACTTATTATATTTTATTAACATAATATTGTTACATAAATTAAATATGTTGTATTTATTTGTTGTTTCTATGTGTTATTTTATTGTATTCATTTTTTACAATATTTAAGTTAAGCTTTATTTTATTTTACTTGTAATCAAATCTCTAAAAAATAGCTTCTTCATCCATTATTTTTATAGCTCTTTTTGTTAATATAAATGTAAAAATTTAAAATTAGCAAAGAAATTAAGTGAGTCTAAAATTAACAATGTTAAAGAATTAATAAATCTTTTTCTTAATTAAATGATGTGTTTTTAATCTTGTTAATCTACTTTTCTATAGTTTTGTAAATATAAATGTAAACATTTAATATTAGCAATACGAAAAAAGAAATTATGTGTGGCTAAAATTAACACTATTAAAGAATTAATAAAACTTTTCCTTAATTAAATCATGTTCTTTAAAGTTTTTTTAAGACATTGTGAAGCTCTTACTTTACTTTGACATATGAACACTTGATAATAAGCACTCTAGTCAACATTGTGTTTAGGGTTTAGGGTTTAGGGTTTAGGCAATATTTAAGTTAACCTTTATTTTATTTTACTTATAATCAAATCTCTAAAAAATAGCTTCTTCATCCATTATTTTTATAGCTCTTTTTTGTTAATATAAATGTAAAAATTTAAAATTAGCAAAGAAATTAAGTGAGCCTAAAATTAACAATGTTAAAGAATTAACAAATCTTTTCCTTAAGTAAATGATGTTTTTTTAATTTTGTTAATCTACTTTGCTATAGTTTTGTAAATATAAATGTAAAAATTTAAAATTAGCAAAGAAATTAAGTGAGCCTAAAATTAACAATGTTAAAGAATTAATAAATCTTTTCCTTAAGTAAATGATGTTTTTTTAATCTTGTTTATTTACTTTGCTATAGTTTTGTAAATATAAATGTAAATATTTAATATTAGCAATAAGAAAAAAGAAATTATGTGTGGCTAAAATTAACAATATTAAAGAATCAATAAACTTTTCTTTTATTAAATCATGTTTTTTAAGTTTTGTTAAGACATTGCAAAGCTCATACTTTACTTTGACATATGAACACTTGATAATAAGTACTCTAGTCAACATTGTGTTTCCATTAGAAAATATGAGCTTCAAAAAAAGACAAAGAGATGCTCTTATGTAACTTTGACTATTGCAAACTTGATACAAATTGTTCAAAGGGACTGCATTGTGTTATTTTATGTGTTGGTGCAATTCATTTATAATTTTTCTTTAATTTCCTATTGGTGTTTCCCTTGAACCTCCTATGGGTGCAAGTGCTAGTAATAATAATAATCATATTATTTTTAAAATGATTTATCAATTGATCTCATGTACTACATCTAGGAGTCCCTACATCTACACCTCTTCGGCGTACGTATTGCACACCAAGGTGTGATTGCTAGTAACTAGCCCCTTCTCATTTGTATATTGGATTAAGGCCCCATGTTGTTGGTCTTGCTTCCAAGAAACTCCTAAAACAACTTGTGTGCATAAGTAATTTCCTCTCGCACCCGCTTGGTGGTCCCAATTTTTTCCTAGTTGGTGCTATATGACCTAGTCCTATTCACCCTATACCCTTTTCTTACCTCGCAAGTTCCAAACTCTACCCATGGGGCAAGCTTGTAGAGATGCGGGAAGGTGACATATGTTCACCCTTTTTGAGGTCCTAAGCCCCCTCATTACTTCTAATTGTCTCTTGTTATCTCGATAGCTCCAGTTGGCTCTTCCCACAACATTTCTCTTCTCGATGAACTCTTGTCCCTAACGGGAGGTGGAACTTGTGAGCACATAGAAGATTTACACGTGTCTATGAATCTTCATTTATTTATGCCACATATTCTTTTTACTGTGTTCACATAGCCTAGGTAACTCAATTAAGTTATTCCCCGCAGTGCTTCTTCATCTCGCAGACTCGTAGAGACCACAAGGGGGCAAGCTTGTGCGATTGTGAGAAAGTGACATGTGACTTCGTGAAATCTTCCCAATTATTCTTTAACATTTGAGGAAGGTCAAGAATCTAAATGTTGACGATTGTAATTATAAAAAAAGGTTTTGTTGAACAAGGAAGCTTTCAAAAGGTTACCTTGTTGAACAAGGAAGCTTCTGAATGACTTTTTTATTTTTTTAAATAAAATTTATTATGCAAAGGCCTGTCTTTATTTTGAATAGGCAAGACAATAACACAACTTTTGTGGACCGCATGCATTGTCAGGTGGCTAATAAATTAGTAGCAAGTGGATGACAAGCAAAGGTGCCATAGGACAGATGCATAAAATGTGGAGATTGAAGGATATGCGCTATGCATGTAGAGATAAATTAGTGGATATTTAAAATTAAAACGGCTTGGCTCCATTTCAGTTAACATTGGTGATGCAATCTATGACATCACATAGCTTAAGTATTTCCTTTTCTGGATTAGGATAAATTTGTACCTTCTGAACATAATATCGGCTGGCTTTGACACAAACGTGACTTTATTTTGGCTCTGATTTGGTAAAGATATGTGACATACCCTATCACAGTGGTCATTCTTATAGATGCACATCAACTGGTAGTGCCCAGGAGTGGGAGAAATTGGCATTTTGTAGATAAAATTGGGTTTATGTGACACAATTTGGGTTTATTTTGGTTCCTTGTCATCTGCCATAGCAGCTGGCTTTATGGTAAGTGTTTTATTTGCAGAAAAGTTACAGTACTTAGAAATAGATGGATGATGGAATTTTCCATAGTGACTGGTCTTATGGTTTGTATTTTATTTACTTAAATCAAATTGAGTATTGAGTATTTTTAGAGTAAATTAAGTTATTAGGCATAGACTGCGAGGATTGTGTCAAAGGTTGTAAATTTTGGCTTTACACTTTCCAATTGCAATTGCTTGAAAGTTTGTAAAGCCTTTTCAACTAATCCATTTGTGAATATCTTGCAATTAGGGCATTTCATGAGAATACATTTCTTAGAGGCATTTTGTCAAATGGTTGGCGTGCTTTGTCTATGCTTCCACATTTTGCATACATGTCAAATAGGGTAGTTGCAACTGCTAACAACTGACAAAATTCCTTTATCCTTAACTTGTTATGGGTGTGCATAGCATGTTCCAAAGCTCCCATTTCAGCACAACCAGGGAAGATGCTCGCAAAGGTTGAGGATTGTGGCTTTACACCTGCCAATTGCATTTGCTTGAAAGTTTCTAAAACTTTGGTCATCCTCCTGATTATTTTCCATGGCTATTCCTAAATCACATGGCAGAGAATGGGTAGAAACCATGTCATGGTGGATGAGAAGGCCAAGCCACAAGCAGTGGCAATAGGGGCAGAGATGACTTCAAGCGTCTATTTTTTGAATGGAGGGCTCAAATTAGCTTATCTGTTTACCATCTGACAGTTGGAAGCCCAAATACAGTGTGGCCGACGTGTGTGTAGCGAGGATGAGTTTAGAGGAGCGGAAACCAAAAGTGGTGGGGAAAGCAATAAAAGGCACGAAAAACAACCAAAAAATGATGCACGGTTGAGATTGATTCAACCCCCTTGCACGACCTCTCGGGGCTTGTGAACCACTAATGGGTAGAATGAGCTTCAAAATATCAAATAGGACACACCTTCGACTTAATTAGCACTTGCATTCAAGGGAGGTGCAATGATTACGCGATTGCTTTTTTATATTTGTGTATATCAAATTAAAATATCTTTTTGGAGTTATTTTTTTATTATATTGAACAAAGTTGATTAAATTACAAGAATACAGCTACAAAAGTAGCTAGATAGAATAGTAAAACACCAAAACAGGGCCATATCCAAGCCACAAGGCTACAAACAAAACTCTTACATAGTTGTACAACATATTTACCAAGGTTGATTTCCACAAGGCTACAAACAAAACTCTTACATAAGTTGTACAACATATTTACCAAGGTTGAGCTTACTATCAAGCTGAAAGTGCATGACCTGATCTTTGATCTGCTAAAGACGAAACTTGGTTTGCTCATTCTTCTTGCACAAAACATGGAGCTGCGAGAAAAAACAAGCCACTTGAAGAAATATATCAGAGTAAATCCTTACAATACCAATTACAAGATAATAGTCATTAGAAAACATAGCAACACATATGTTATTCCATATATTTCTTGAAATAACTTGCCGAATAGAATATGCAATCATGTCATTCTGCATGTTGAGGCCAAGAATAACTTCTTTCCAATTCAAAACATGATTAAAAATACCTGGAAAATATTTAAAAATAGCAAACCATTGTTTCTTAACATGTGAACATTCCCAAAAGATATGCTTCAAAATTTCAATATTATGACAAAACGAACAACTGGCTGGTTGGACCTTGATACATCTCAATCTATCTCCCACGGGTAGTTTGCGATGTAATATTTTCCAAGCCAGCACCTAAGTATCAAAACTAGCTTTGGATTTCCATACTCGAGCACTGATTTTAGCCCAAAATTTAGAGCTAAATCTGCACTTCCATTTGAGATTCAACTGAGGAGTAAGATGCCAAGTGGGAAGTAACTGGAAATAAATTTGCTTTAAAGGAAAATGGTTGAAATGGCTAAAAGAAAACCATTTCCAATCTTTAAAGAAGTAACAATCCCTCGAAGTACATAATTTCATAGTCAAATCAAAGGGGACAAGTGACTGAATAAAAATCAGAAAATGTTTATATTTGTCATTCAACTCATATCGATTCTTGATATTATCCCATGAGGCCCAATCAAGGATATCAAAATCCCACAAATCTTTAAATTGTCTAACTGCTTTCCTAAACAAATAATAAGCATATCTTGGAAAGTTGATCGCCAAAGGCTGATTATGATAAGTGACAAGTTTACTCCACCATAATGAAGCAGAAGCAAAACTGAACCCATGTTGCAGGGAGGAGCCATTCCATTCTAAGAATTTGCAAACTCTTTGCCATGCTTTCCATATAGATTGCAAGGGAAAGGAAGCTTTGAGTTTAAAGAAAGGGGATAAGAGTAACTTATCAAGCCAACCAACAACTTGCCACTTTTTCTTAACCGAAGCTTCTATGATATGTTGATGAACTAGTATTTTCCAAGGTTCCTCTCCATTAGTAGCTCTAATAATCCATTTTGCAGCAAGACAATTTCCTTGAGTTTGGGGGTCTATAAGCCCCAAGACACCTTTATGTTTTGGATGAATGTAAAGAGACCATGAAGAAGCAATGAACCCAACATTACCATCCCATTTAGACCATAAAAACTTGTGAATAATTCTATTCAATTCTTCATAACCTTGCTTTGATGGCATCCGACAAGAGGATTAATATACATGTGTTGCAATGAGAATCTTATTAGCAACTTGGATCTTTCTAGCTAAAGACAAGAATTTATTACCAAAATTGAATAGCATATTCTTAAGTTGATTTAAAAACCAAGCCCACATTTGAGACAAAGAAACACCTAAACCAAATGGAATTCCAAGGTATCTAGTTATCTGTGTGTGTTTGATTTGTCTCCATTCCTTTGGAATCCAATGTAGAATAGGATCAAGTTGAGTCATCAGAAATTTAGTTTTGTTGTGAGCTAGAAGTGAGCCAGAAACATTACAGTACATATCTAAAATTCCCATAGTATTATTCAACTCCTCTTCAAAATTATGCAGGAACACCATACTATCATCAGCAAAATGAGAATTGATCACAACCTTATTCTAAGGAATAGAAATGCCTTTGATAAGTTTCATTTGATAGGATTTTTCAAGAAGGTAACCCAAGGCATCAGTTGTAAGAACATATAAAAATGGGGAGAAGGGACAACCCTGCTTTATAGAACGTTGTAACTCAAAGGCATTTGAAATAGTCCTATTAATAATAAGGTGGGAATTAGCATATTGAAATAACATTTGCACATGTTTACGAATTTTGTGACCAAAACCCAACCATTGTAACATTTTGAGAATAAAGCTCCAACGAATTCTGTCATAAGCTTTGTCAAAATCTAACTTGATTATCAAAGCATTTTGACATGATTTTTGATCCCATTCCATAGTCTCCCAAGCCAACATTAAGTTATCAAGTATATATATTCCTTTTAAGAAACATGTTTGCTCAGGTCTCACAATCATCTGCACAATAGGTTTAATTCTAATCACTAAAGCCTTAGCAATGATTTTATATGAGGTATCTAATAAGGTAATTGGCCACCAACCAGCAATGGTGTCCTCATTTTTCCCCTTAGGAATTAGTTTGATTATGCCTTTATTGACCTTAGGACCTAAGGATCCTCTCTGAAAGGCTTCTAAATAGAACAAATAAAAATCATCCTTAATATGATCCCACATAGTTTGATAGAATTCAGCTAGAAGACCATCAACACCTGGGATTTTATACAATTTCATAGAGAATACAAACGTTCAATTTCATCCAAGGAGAGAATATGATCCAAAAAATTGCTATAACTTGGATCAATCTTGATAGGAATGCAATCATGTATACTCTCTTCCAAGATTTGTTGGATATCTGTCTAGATGAACTCCTCTTTGAACAAATTTTCATAATAATCATAAAAAACACTAACAATATCAACATTATTAGTGTGATATCCCTTTTCATCCCTTATATCCTCTATCCTCTCTTTTTTGTGTTTGTAATTGAGGTACTTAAAGAAATATTTAGAACCCTTATTCCCCTCCTTAATCACTGAATTATTTCTCTAATCTTAGCTCCTTTCTCTTTGTAATGATCCATTTTACGTAATTGAGCTTCAATAACAACAATATGTTGTTGAATATTTTCATTGTGAGGATCAATGTTTAATTTTTTCCTAGCATGCTTAAGCTGCCCATGAAAGGATTTTTCTCTACGACTCTGTCTCCATGCCATTCTTCTTCCAAAGGAATGCGAAAATTCAACACATTTGGATATAGCAAAATTCCACCAATGGATCCATGATTCCCCTTCAAGAGGTTTTGGTATCGAATTCCAAATCCCCACTAAAGAAGAAATACATTCAACATTTTTTAGATGGGATATATTAAGTTTGAAGGGAGTTGAGAGGAGGGGTTAATATTTTTCAAGAGAGAAAGGAACACACAATAGTAAAATGATTTGATAAAGTAGTTGAATAATCAACTTGCACATAACAATCTGAAGTAAACTTGTCCAACTGTATGTTGTGAGATACATAAAAATAGTCCAGTCTACTCATTTTTCTATCACTACCTGGTCTACAATTAGACCAAGTATACCAGTTATTAGCACAATTGGAGAAATTTTTATAAACAGGATCAGTAACTCCAAGCAAATTATGACAGTATATCCATTTTTTAAATTCCTCATTACTAAGTTTGAAATGGCTAAACCAACTGTGGTCCTCACAGTGCTCCACCATATTAAAATCTCCTCCCAAAACCCAATCAGCATTAGGGAGGTTTTTAGACATCCAATCCCAAAGAACGACTCTTTCTTTAGAGTTGTTAGGAGCATAGATAGAGAAAAATCCTAAAGGTTGTCCATTGATAAAGGAAAGGGCCCAAACACAGTGATGAGTCGGATCCTCTCCCTTATCAATGACATGTTTGGAAATCCAGGGCAACAATCCAAGCACAGATCCACCACTACCTTCCTTAGGTGAGGTATGAATGAAAAGATCATCCTTCCAAAGGCTAAAAAGAGCCATATCCAAGCGTTCATTGCTGATTTTAACTTCTTGTAACATTAACACATCAGGTCTCCATTTCATTATCATATCTTTGGCTTTAAATTTTTGGTGAGAATGGGAAAACCCTCTCACATTCCAAGATAATATTTTGCAATTCATGGTAACCCAACAAGAGAGTTATCATCCTCTTGTGGAAAGACACCAAAGTGATTAGAAGTGGAAACCACATGTTCATTGTTCCCTTTCTCATTTGAGCCAGTGGGTGGAGACCTTGACCTTTGTCTAGAGTTAGGAGGATGAGAACTAGATCTGCAAGGGGATTTTAGTAGACCAAGAGAGTGAGCACGAGGTGAAGCGATGGGAGTGGAGTGGAGAACAGAAGATGGAGAGGATGGTTCCTTTCTTTTCTGAATAGTTTTTTAATCATCAGCCATAACAACGTCTTTCTAAGAATCATTGTCCAAAGAAGAGGGTTCAAGAGGGGAAGAATGACCAGGCAAGGTAGAATTGGATGGCAAAGCAGGGGAAGAGGAAATTTTAATGGTAGAATTTTGCTTCAGGTTGGAATTATTGACCACTTTGGCTGGAGAAACTTGCACTAGAGAAGAGACATACCTAGTTTTCCTGACTGGATAGTCACATATCAAATGACCATCTTGTCGGTAATAAAAGCAGGCTTTCAACTTGTTTAAATATACTATTGGCTGATCCAATTCAAAACCTGGACCATACAACTTGAAATTCTCTAGCAAAGGTATGTTCAAATCAATTTCCACGCATACCCTTGGGTGGGCTCATAAGCTAGAAAATTTATCAAAACTTTTCTTACACCATATGACTCTATTGAGCTGGGCAACAATATCTTTCAAGAATGGTCTAAAGGCTAAGTTCAAATACAGGAGTTCCAACCACATGGGATAGTGAGAATGGGAAGGGCCTTTAGGATGAAAATCAAATGTCCAGGCTTGCAAATAGTAGATCTGCCCACAAATAATCCATGCGCTGTACTGTAAAACTACTTGGGCATGCTCAACATACCTAAACATACATGAAACGTAACCTTTGCCCAAACCCCTAATGGACTCAATCACCCAACCCCTGTTTTCCCAATTTTGTTTGGCCCATTTATAGAAGTCTGATTTAGAGGGGATTCCTTTTAAGAAAAATAAAATAATAGTTATGTTTTGGTTTTCAACTATGCAATCAACAACTTCATCTAGTAACTAGAATTCTAAGGAATTACCTTAAATTGCTTCCTCTTAAATTCCTTCTTCTTTTCCTCAGTTTGAAGCAGAGGTTGCCACTGTTGGGGAATTATGATTCTTTTGGTGTCCTCCAAAATCAAGAGCATCCTCCACTAAACCATCAAAATTGTTAGATTCCAAATGGGGAGCTTTCATAGCCATTATTGCCTTTGTTTCCATCCTCCTCTGTAACCCATCCTTTCCTAGCAGCTCACACTCTGAATCTTTTTCCTAGAAACATTCTCCCTCATGGGTAGCTTCCACTTCATCAAGTTATTTATCTAAATCATCAGAAATATGTTGCCTAGCTAGGAGAGCTTCCGACTTCAGCCTCATCCACAACAGAGGTCCTTAGTTTTCCCCTCTGAAATCTACCAAGAGAGGGGATAGAGAAAAAAACCCAAACTCTACACCTTCTCTGCACTCTCCACTCAAATGGATCACATACTTCTCTAGAGTTTGCAGTCATTCACTAGTTGCAACGTTCTTTCCCTGCTTTCAAACCCTAGCCATCTTCTATTCAATACCAATTGTGCTTGCTTAGAAACGCAACACACAACCCATTTTTTGCTTGATAGAGAGAACAAAAATACTAAGGGAATGAATAAAACACAGTTGGCTTGGATTTTTAGCTTAGAATTCTTAGAATGAAGTATGTTCTATTCGAAACCCTACGCGGTGGCACTTCTTAGACTCTCGAACTTTCCTCTTTGAATTTTTTCTCCCTTTTTGGAGTTATTTGTTGGTTGAAGCATATCAAATTGTTAGTTCTTAATTTAACATCTAAATATTCTATTACATTATTATAAATAATAATATTAATTGAATTAAATGTAAGTATGTTTACTAAACTAATCTTAGAAATAAATATTTATTTTTTATACATATATAGATGAGCATTGAGAAATGAATGACATTCTACATTATAGTTCATGTTATGTCTCAATACTTAGATATTTTTACAAAATAAAAAAATCATGTAGAACATATTTAATAATAAGCCTCTCCATGCGCCATTTTGATAACAGGTTTGTACATGTTGTTGGACATTAGGGCAAATCAAGTGCAATTTCCCTCCAGTTGGTGGAAGTGGAAGTTTGTACCCACATATTCAATCCGCACATCTCCTCCATTGGTAAGATGTGGTAGCCCAATAAAAAGATCCAATTATAGTTTAGTGTCGAAGCTTCAACTACTTAGAATATTATTATATTTAATACATGTTTTCAAGTAAACAATGAAAATTGGCAAATCAGCTCACATGGTCAAATTATTGAAAGGTTTTATGTGTAAGAACAATTATGAAGAGATAAATATAAAAATGGTCATAATTTTTCAGAAAATTAAGGGATTGAGTTAGATGTTTTGTGTTTGTGCATGTGCTACAATTGTAGTCATCTAGTTGGAAAAATAATATCTATCTAACTTTTACATGATAAATGATATTTTGGAAGCTTTTACCATTAAATGGATAGTTGGTGTACCATTAAACAAATTACAATTCCTTAGAGACTTTCCTAAAAAGCTTTTACCAATCTAGCTTCTTTTTGTTTTAGATTTTTCACATTATCATTCACAAAATTAAAAATAAAATCATAATCATTTTGTTTAATATAGTGTGGAATATAAATAAATGATGGATTTTTTTTAGGAGAAGGTTTGTTTGCGAATATTAGATGGAATCTTTCAAAAGAAAGACAATTTATTTAGGATAAATATATCTAAAATGGGAATGTTATTTTTTTTGTATTTTTTAATAAATCAAAATTTGAGATGATATTCCAATTTAACATAGACCCATTATGCTTTTATGCTCGTAATTTATGTCTTGTTTAAATTATTTTTTAACATTCAATTATTGCCTAGTTTTTTGTAATAAATCATACATGAATAGATAAGCCTAGTTTATTAATACTTTAAATTTAATATTTTCAAATTATGAGATATGATAACAATTAATAGATCAACTTGAAGCGATAGTATAATGAGTCCACAACTAATTATGTATGTTAGTTGACTTGCATTTTGTTTTCAAAGAATATTATTATTTCATCTAAAACAAATTTATAAACAATAAATTCTACTTATATATATTTTTTAAATGAAATGTGTGGCTAAATAAAAAATAAATAAATATATTCCAATATAATCCAAAATAAATAATTTAAGTGTTCATTTCATTATATATAAATAATGATCATCACATGCAAGGTTTGGTCTCACATTCAATACCACTAAAACAAACCATCATACTTTTTTTATTGGAAGAAGATGATTTATTAAACTGAAAAATAAAGGGTACAAAAAAACTAAAGAATTGCAATGAAGCTGTCAACTGAAGGTGAGAAAAATAGCTTGAAAAAGAGAAGGTTAGAGAAGGAAATTCTCCACAATATATTGTTGACTAACATCCAACTCTTTTAATGGGCTACTCCAATCTTCTAATTGGATCCAAATATGTATAGAATAAAATGAAAATCTGGAACTTCTTCTTCTTTTGGTTTTCTTCAAACATGTGATTACATAGTAGCTTATGCTTGATGTATGTCCATGCCCTATTCCAAAACTCTCATTTTTCTCATATATGGATGCATACCTGCCAAATTATTAATTTAAAGCCTTTCAACAAATCCGTTTGTAATTGCAGCATCTAGAATAAAAACACTGGCAGATCTTGAGAACGATGTTCCTATTGGAAAGGGCCATTAAGTTGGTTGTTAAAAGGATATCTGAAAAATTAAATCCATAAAAAAGAAAGTGATTTTTTTTTCAACAAATGCACTTGACAAAAGAATTAATATAATTTTAGAAACGTGCTAGATTATTTTTGCCACCTCTAATAAAAAGCAGCAAACATGTTTTACAAAACGAAGAAGAATAGTTACATTTACATTCCCTATAATGATTAAAACACACATAAAGAAGAATGACACCACCAAAAGTCTAAATCAAAGTATCTTTAAACCCATATTTAAATAAAATTATAGAAAAACATAGAGCAAAATCAAATTGTAAGGGTTGAAGGCAACTTTCACCTACATCAACAACATAATGAACAATAGTGAGCTAGTTTGAGAAAGTTTTGGGATGTTGAAACAATTTTTTTTTAGATGTTGTTTGAAGTTTTTATGCAAAAACAAAAAACATTTTGTAGTGAACATTCCATAAAAATAATTGCAAGGTTAATAAGTCCAAAAAAAACATCAAAAATATCTTTATTTTGGCATTGCTTTCCTAGATTTTGATTGAGGTTGAGCTAATGTTTGTGGCCACCATTAAATTAATCTTTTAAAATATAATTTGGACAAGAAGAGTAAATCTACTTTTTTATTTTGGTTGTGATTGTGTAGCAATTGTCTACCTGCATACCAATAATTGTTTGAATTAGTTTGTGAAGGGAAAAATATCGTGTAAGACATTTAGTATGAACTACATAGTCTTAATGTGAAAGAGATTGGATTGCCAAGTGCATACCTCATTTTCTCATAGTGAGATTAATTGTAAGTGATTCTCCTCTTTTTTTCTGATCATTGTGTATGTATTATTTTGCATTCTGGAGTATCACTCAAAGGAGAACGTTTGTTGGATACGAAGTCCATTTAATGATTTTACTCTTGATAGAGCTGTAAATGTTAGTCCTTGTCTCTCAACTTTACCAATATCAATTGTTGCTCTTTGTAGGGTTAGGCCTTGTGATTTATGAATAGTAATTTCCCATGCCATGGATAATGGTATTTTCCTATGATTACCTAGTGATATAGGTATTATAGGTATAGCCTTTGGATCATTGTGGTTCCTGTTGTCAATCAGATTGCACCCGAACGCTTGAATAGTTAAATTCAACAATCTGTTGAAACATGGAATGATCCTCAGGCTATGGGTTGCCTAATTTTGAGGATCAATCTCCAAAGAGGGCTGGTTCCCTGATGAAAACCTCCTAAAATTAACTAACTTGGCTAGGAAAGAGATAGAAAGCTTGCTTGAATTGAAATCCTAAAGCTACAGGAGGTGATTGCACCAAAATTATGTGATTCTATTTGCTATCCTAAACCTATAATCAGCTGTAATAAAGTCCTAAATTTATTTCACAATTCAATTAAGATCATGAAATTCACCAATATTTCACATGTAGGTTTGAAGTTTCAATGTTTGTAAGAGGAAAACTAGATTTTCACAAATACAAATGACTGAAATCTTTGTAAAACACAACATGCAACCTGAATTATAACATGAAATCTTCTTGTTTTTTAAAGCATCAATGAGACAAAACAAAGGATTCAAGATAAAATCACAGTGTTTAAATTGAATCATTCATATGACAATAAACTCAAGAAAGTATTGAGAAGGAAACACTATACTAAAAACTCTATTACAATGCTTGAATAAAAAATGCTGAGTTACAATGCCTCACTATTGTATGTGTAAGCAGGAAAAAAGAACTAGAATGAAAAAGATAAAAAAATTCAATATATACAATGAGAATGCACTTCAAAGTGCATGAACAAGTAACTAAAAGTCAATTTCAGTGAGAAAATGACAATTCCAAGGTGAAATCCGAGCAGAAGCAAAAATCCCTGAAAAATGGGCCCACAACTGAAGATAACTCAATCCAACGCGCTGCAAGCTCTAATTCATATCATGCATGATCAATGGGCACTTGAAAAACACTTCAGTTTGACATAACTGAACTCAAATTGCCTCATGCATGAAAAATTTATATTAACCCTCATTATTGTTTATGCAAAAAGTACTTCCACCTTTATAAGGCATAGAATATAACACAAAAAGACATGCATTATTTACATCGTGCAAATCATAGTTTTTGCATAAACTTATCATAATGTTTTAATAAAATATTTATATGCCTCCATATAATTTCGCCACCTCCATAATGCATGATCTTCTTCTAAAAATTCTAAACATAAAATATACAAGGTATATTATATGTCATATTTATCACCAACCTTAGTATAAATTTCATCGGCCATCATAAATCATATGGAGTATATCTCTAAGGCCATTGCCGGATTTGTGAATGGGGAAATCACAGGAAAAGCACCCCATTATTATTAGAATCTTGACTTAGAGTCAAGGCCACGACATTTAAAGACATAATGATTTTATTAGAACAAAAGAAAAAACCCCATCATCGAATTAGGGTTGAAAGCTTAATGAAACCTAAAAATCATTATCATTTGACCTTTTTGGAGAAACTGCTGCGCTGCCATGGTTTGCTAGCTAGCTGAGAGTTGAAGCTGAGACTCTGTGTCTTATACTAGTCGATTCTCCATGAATAAGTAAGGTAAGTTGATTCCAAACTGTATTATGGATTTTTTTCTTCATTTTTCAAACAAAAATTGCCTTCAAGGCTACGGCCATGCATGCATTTCTTTGATTTTTCTCTTCATTTTTATGTGCTTACTCTTACTCTTGCCTTGGCCGCCATTGGAGATTGGTTTGAAGTTTTCCTGCAATAAAAAATGATGAAGAAACCCGCGACCATGAGCATTCTTGATGGTTATTGACACTTTCTGTTGTGTATCTTGGGCCGCCATGGTTTTTATTTTAAGCATTTGGTAGCCATTACCTGCGGATTTTCTCCACTGTGAGATTGTATGGTGAACTTTCTGGGTATTTGAGATTCATTGCAAACTTAAAAGATTCATCTAAAATTTGCATGCCCTTTTTACATTTTCTTAGAAACTGTCATGTGACCTTTGATGGAATCTTTACCCTGCACTTATCTTGATACATTTATTCTATTGATAATTATCCATACTGCTTGAATCGTGGCTGGAGACTTAAACTATAACTTGACAGGAGGAAGCTTAAAAGAGATTTTGTGGTATATATTTTCCTGATAATTTCAATTCTAGTGGTATAAGTTCGGCCTATGAAAGGCATTTCACTCTTCTTGTTTTCTGAACAAACACACACATGGGTATCTCTTATTTGGAGAAAAAATTACAAAAAACCCTTATGTGGGTTCGACCCAGAACAATAAAAACAAGCATTTAGTAACTGAAAGAAATTTCTGAGCGCCCTTCATTATCTTCTCTGTGTGATCCTCTTTATTGTCTTTATTTCTTTGTTGAAATACAAGCTTCTTGGAAATTTCCTCCTGTATAAAATGAGTTGATAGATTAATTAAAAGAAAACTCCAGGCCACAAAATTTTTGTATCCTGTTTGTCATTATTGGCCACGGCTATGAATTATCTTCATCTGGGTATTTGAAGTATTTGCTCTTTGACCTTTTTAGAACAAACCCTCAAATGGGTGACAATAAATCACTGCTTTTTTTCCTTTTCTGATATTCTGAGCTCCTTGCAAATATATAGAACATTTGTGATAACCATGAAAAGGCATATGCAATTACTGGCATATTGTAGGGTGAATGAAATTTTCCCTTATACTGATCATTGATGTCCTATTGAAAATGATGAAGAGGAGGAAAATGATCACCTCTTTTGCTGCCTCCATAAAGGGTGAATACCTGTTACTGTTCTTGATGCTCACCTTTGCACCTTGTTATCATGCACTACTCATTGTCATACATTAATAACCTTGACTATTAACATGGCTGCAACCATCATATATTTGTAGTGACTGATTTGAACTTCTGATTGTTTTGGTTTACATAATGCAATGTTGAAACAAGGACTGTATTATGCCTTTGCTTGTTACTGTGCTTCAACATATGACCCTTGGAAGAATATGAAAATTTTTGTATACTGTCCTGTGACATCTTTAAAGTATCTTCTAATGTATAGCAATGTACTATTCATTTAATGATAGCTGCTGCTCATTCTCCATGACTGTACTGTTACAAATCTGTACTTGTTCAAAATAAAGACTTTGCCTTCACTTAATTGTACTCTTGGAAATCTCTCCCAAATACCTTTATTGGCATGATAGTCTTCAAGCTTCATCCCGACAACAATATTATCAAAGCCTTTCTAATTTTTGAATGAAATTGTTGAATGACTACTACAATCCATAAAAACTTCAAATATATGCAAGGCTGTAGTAATTTTAAAAGGAAGTAGCAGCATTAACATTAATTCCATATTTCTCAAAGAATAAAAACCTCCATGATAATCATTCATAGGACTGTCCCTTCTTTGATTGACTGCACCATGCATTTACTATCAACATGATAGTCCTGTAGCATATATTTTTAAACTTCAAGTCCTTGTTAACTCCTTTTGAAATAAGAGCAGATGTGGACTTGCTTTGCATAATGATGCTATTATGGATTATTTTGTTTTGTCTCTTGAATGTCTTAATGGACTATGCTGCTCTGATATTGAAAGAAACAATTTAATTGCTATTTATCTTGATGAGAAAAAGATAATTGCTTAAATTGTCTTCACCAGCTGAATTAGACTGCTTTATGACAGTCCTAGATGATGACTGTTTCTTTCTTTGATTAAATAACTCTCATATATGATGTGAATGAGAGGTGTCCTTATGATATGCCAGGCTCTACCCTTGTGGGAGCCCGTTTTACTCCACATATCTAATGAAATGATCTCGAACATGATGAACCTGTTCCTGCACATTGAAACAAACATGTTATCAAAATAAAAGAAGTTGAAAGCTTCCATTGAGTTATATTTTTCTTGATTGCCAGCCTTTCATCTAGTGAATGCTTGATTTAATGCAAATTACATTCTTGTTGGTAGCATAGGCATAAGGCAGAACGTAATTCATCATTTCTTAGAGTATAACTCTAACGCCAGTCGTTTATAATTTTGCAGGTTCATGGAGTGAGGAAACGAGGTAGCAACAGCTTGGAGACGTGACGACTGAAGACACCAATGAAAGTGATTCATCATTACAGGCAATGATGAATTGCTCCTCTTCTTTACGCTTATGTTATTTTCAGTAGTGTAGTTTATCCTTGAGTTGTGTATTCATCATTTGATTGTCATAATCAAATTCAGTTACTCTTGTGGCTTGTACGAGATTCATTGTTTTTACAAAATGAATAAAAAACATTATTATGCAAATTCTCAATTTTCTGTTTCAAATACTTGCACGATAAAACTGTGATTCAGATGTAAATTGATCTCTATGATGATCAATGAATACTTAAATCAACAAAACTTGAAAATTTATGTACCTATAATGATGAATTCGATTCAGCTCTACCTGTTTAAGCTTGTAGTGAAAAATAGGTAACAGTTCCATGGTGGCCCATTGTAGTTATTGATTCTTACTACAACGTACATTGGAAAATCTAGTGCTTTAGAGCCTACATTGTAAACAATATCAACAACCTCCCCAAGGGATCCATTTATAAGTCATGCTTGAGTTCATAAGTTTATTATTAGCATGATTTTTCGGCCTTTGCATAATAGGAGTTATTTTTCAAGTTGGTCATCTTGAGTGTCAATGTTTGATTTGGATCTTGTGTTTATTGTAATACTTAATGCAACTAGAAGGTTTAGTTGTTTTAGCACTGTTTTGTTGTGTAGTCTGACTAAGTCATTCATTGCAAAAAGGTGAATTGATTTGTCAAAATCTTGTTTTTCAGTAGTTGTAAGTACTTTATTTGTGTGGGTCATTAACATCTCCTAATCTTGTTGTGTTGGTTCTCCATTACGTATGTTTTTAAGTGTTTCACAAAATTGTGTTTGAGTTGGATCAGCACCTTGTTGACGAAACATTGTTTATAATGTAATTACCATAGTAAATTGTTCCCATAACAGTTTGGAATTGGAGTGTGATGCATAGATGGGTTTGTCCATGACAAACCTGGTAGTTGTGTGAGGTCACCTATTAGAATTATAGATAGTCCACCAAAGTATTTGTGTTGTGTTTGGGGAAATGCTTCATGTATTCTACTATCTATCTTTAATAGTAGCATTAATTCTATGAAACTCATTTCATCTATGAGGATGTACCTTATGTATTTCATTTCTTCTTGGAATGTTGTTAGTGTTTGGTTTGCAATGGTTTTATTTCTTTTATTGGAATCCTAAGCTTGGAATGTATAGTTGATGCACGTATGTTAAATGCAACAACTCTTGTGGGAGATAAAGCAAGTAGTTGGCTCTTTTATTGTGGTGGCTTACTTTGAAGTGCATTTCTTATGCAAGCAATAAGGTAAGGTTTTCCAGTTCCTATAGTTTCTTGAATGATCATATGCAAGGGTTTGTTTAAGGAATGATCTTTGTAGTGGTTTACAATTATTGTAAGTGTTAGGTTTTGTTTTGGTGATAGTGTATAATTTTGGACATTGAATTTAGTGGTCATGTTTTCATTTTGGTTGGACATTTTTGTTGTTGTTTATGAAGTGAATTGCAATGGAATGTAAATCTAGGTGTACACTGTGTTGATCCCAATTGTTGTTGTTATCAAAATCATGCCTACTGAGTATTTGGATTTTATCTAGATTGGAATTATTAGTAAGTCCCATTTGTGACAACAATTCCCATTCATTCAATTCTGATGTATCTGTTATTTTTACGTCATTACCACTATCTTCTTCATCATCACTATTAGCTTCCATTTCATTTGTGTGATCAATGTGCTGGATACATCATATTTGTTTGTATTCATGTTGTTCCAATTTGTTATTGCATCTTTTGTAAGTCCTATGTCAATCTCTATGTCATGAAAGTTTTTGTATAAGAGTAATTCACTCCAACAAAATGTGTCAGTGTTTTGACCCCTGCTTTGGAATAGTATAAAACTTTGGGAAGACATTGAAAATTACTTTTTGTTTCCTCTCTTTCCATTTACATCCTTTGCGACATGAAGAGTAGGAGAAGGATCTTGCAAATTTGAACAATGTTATTGTTTCTAGTTGCAGAGGGCATTGCATATAGGAATGTAAGTAGGTATTTTTGAGTTGATTTGATTTATGGTTCTTGTGAGGCAATGGAATCCTTTTCGGCCAACATTCAATGATGTAAATGATCGGTTGTAGATGACAAGGGGAAATTTCTTGTGCTCCAATATCACATTCAACCACAAGTTTGGTCATGAATTTTCTATATGATATTAAAGCTTCATCTTCAAGTTTTTGATTTGTAGTAATTCTTGTAAGCATATGAAGACAACTCTTTGATGTTCTCTCTGCTTTTGACGCATACTTGGAAATGTATCTGAGAACAAGTGTTCACGAGATGACTAGTTGGCAATCTATATTAGCTCTCCATATTGAAACCATTTCTGGGTTAAGTATGTTTAATCTATCATCATTTCTTGCGGGTTCATTTTTTTTTTACCATCATTGTCACATGATAATGTAGAGATAATTTATTCTTTCCATGGCACTTTGTATTGAAATTCTTTTTTATTCCCCTTCTTACGTAGGCATGTTCCCTCGGTGCATTTTGTGTGCCTTTGGACATAGTTAATTAACTCTTCATAGTTGTTAGAGGCATTTGTACTAAATATCTCATTTGTGTTTAACAAACATGGATCATCAAGTGGAGATGGATGTGTTGTGTTCTTGTTGTTTGATATAGTATGAGGGTTTCAAGCAATGAGATATTTTTCAAAAAAATCTTGCTCTTTCCACTTCCAATTTATTTTTCCAATCAATTTTTTCCGTGTCTGGAGCATTTTCTAGCCAAAGTAATTTGTGGATATGTGCAATCCCTCCATGTTGTCATTCGTAACTATACCAATATTCTTTTGTGTGCAGGAGCTTCTCAATGAATTCCTAACGAAATATTATGAATCATTGATGTAGATATAGGGATGTGGTATGGGGGTTATTGATTATGTTATATGTGTAATTTTTATTTGATTGAATTGTTAATCTTATGTCATTTGAGAGTAGTAGTTGTGAATCTGACCATTTTGTATCTGTTGCACTTAATGTGAAGAATAGAGTTGGTGACCTTATCTAGTTGATCATATTTGATAGCTCAGCACAACACTTGTTCCAATATGGTCTTGTCCCTCTCATGTTAGATCCAAAATGCATAAGTTGCTCAACTAGTTGTTCATCTGAAAGTTTTTTCAGTTGTACATGAAGGTTTTAAATAGTGGTGGGTATGTTGTCTTCTACATTTTTCTTAAGGAAAATTGTTGCAAGTCCTTGGCTATGATGATGCATCATAAGATTGGAGATGAAATATCAAAACCTTGGGTGTCTTCCAAATCTTTGATCATGAAATCTCATTAAATGTAATGCATATTCATGCATTTGTACTTCCCTAATTCATGATTGCATTTTTAGTGCATTTCCATTTGGAAAGAGTGTGGGAAACACCATATCAAAGAGGCCCTTGAAGTATTGTACTCATTTATTGGAGAACTTATTTTAGGCCAATTAATAGTGTTATTTTTTGGTTGTTCAATTTGTAGGGTTTGTTTAATGATTTCTAGTTTACATGGTCTATTTGGTGGTCTAACCATAAATGATGACATGTATGTTGATGCATTTTAAGTTTGTTCCTCATTAGTGTCAGGTTCATTGTTTGGGGCCACTGTTACTTCACCAATTTCAATGGTATGAAGCATGTCTAAAATGTATGTACTTGTTTGTGGGAGTTGTTCTCAGTAGGTTTCATTTATTTCAACATCACTATAGTATGGGCCATGGTTGACCTTGTATTGCAATGTATTTCTAATATAACTACTGGGTGATCCCATAATAGTGGTTTACAATTTTTGGCCAAATTGGACACTGAAATTATTATTTTTAACTAAATCTTCACATTCAGGCACCTATAGCGGCTAAACTGTGAGGAATTTGAAGATGGTGCAAACTAGAGTCTCATCAAATTTTGTTTGTAGATTCTAAAAATATTTTTTCAAAATTTTTGGAATCAAATTTCACTTCTTTTTCCATCTCCCACGAAAATTGATTTTTTTAGAAAACAACATTTTTAAAAAGTGACGCACACCGTATAATACATAACTTTTTTCCCATGAAGGATAAAATTCTAATTCTTTCAAATTTAGATTTGTAGCTTTGATATCTAGTGCTTCCACTTAGTTAGATATTTTTTTATTGAATATTTTTCCTTAATCAAGTTTCAAAGTCAAACAAATTACAATTCAGATACAGCCGACCGTATAATGCGTAACTTTTTTGTATATGTCAAAATTTAATTTAATTTTTTTGTTGGATCAAGGACTTCAATATCTGGTGCACTCATATTTTTCTTTTTTTTTTTTGATAATCTTCTATTTTTCCACATGTGAAGAACAAAGAAATTCATTTTGATGAAAAACCTATGTTTAATAAAACTTAAAAAACAAATACATAACAAAACCAAAACATATTAAAATTATATTCATTGGATAGCTTGTTTTGAGAAATACCATAATCATTTGAAATAAATTTTAAATGAATTCATTTGATCCCCCAAAAGCTAAATCAAAAGTGATTTTTTATCAGCATTTTGATAGGTGTAAAGGAGACGCATTTATAGGTATGGTTTAAAACTACCGAGGTTCTATCCAAGGGGTTTTGATCTAAGGTGATTTGATCAAACCCTCTTCAATTGGAATCCTTAAAATGGAACTTTTTAAGGCTTAAATCATTATATTTTCTAAAAATATGTGATTTCAACTAAAATTCGTTCCTCTCAGGAATTGTAAACCACTATTATGACAGCACCCTACTGCTTATGTAATAGTCATAATATTTTCCTGTTCTATTCAACCTTCAAACTATAAGGACATTTGGATTTGTAATTCTATGTGGAAGTACTTTTGCAATGTTTTTTATGCCTTGTGGGAAGCTAATCGTGTAGCCATTGTTTTTATACTTCCCTCCATGAGCATGGGTGACTTGTAGTATTGGGTTTACTCTTGCTATGAGCACCTCTTCTACTTGAGTGAAATTTTGCAACATTGCAGGTTGCTCTCTTGGTTCCATATTATTAAGGGCCAAAAATCGATGTGTGCCTTTCAAATACAATTAGTGTTTGACAAGAGGTCTAATTGAGTTTATAAGTACTTTATTAAAAAAATGATACACCATAAAAATGTCTACACTAATGATAATTTTTGAGTTCAAAACGTGAAGCATACTTACAATGAAAATGATTTCCAAGTCTAAATACATTTATGTACATTTTGCCTTGTCATTGCAAATGAAAAGTAAAAATAGTTTCTTTTCTTAAAAAAATAATTTTAAAACTATTTTCCCCAAATCTCCTTAAATGAATAAAATGCTATTATCAGAATATTTTAATACATTATTTCTCCAAATTTTTTTAAAAATAAAATCAACATATTTCATAAAAATTAACCAAGAAAATCTCTAAACAATAGTACTCTATACATTGACCAATGAATAGGTCCAATGCTCATATCTATCAGTTATGATAACACTCTATTAAGATATATTCCTTAATCAATTCCAAAAAGATTAAATCTATCAGATACATATTTATGACTATTAATTAGAATTATAGTATGATATTAATAGGCTAATCTCAATATATTCCTTAATCAAATCCAAAAAGATTAAATCTATTAGTTATGATAGTACTCTACTAAGACATATTTATGAATATTAATTAGAATTATAGTATGATATTAATAGGCTATAAATATAATATTAATACTAATGCATATTAATTTTTGTACAATTTTCTGGAAAGCTGATTTATAGTACATAAGAAAAAGTAACAAATAATTTAACTCATATTTTTCATTTTTGACCCCCTACAAACACCAAGCCAAGCATTTAGAATTTGGAAATAAAAACCTAAATATGAAAAACTACCATCAAATAAGTCATACAGAACTGAGATATAATCCTACGCATAATTTCCATAGCCTTGAGCATTTCCTTGATTGTTCCTAAAAGATGAAGTTTATGGTGGGAAAAGAAAAATATTCCTAGATAATTTGGTATTTGTAAGAATTCTCATATTTACACAAGATAAAGGAGATCTTACAACTCTCTTAGCATAGGTAACAGTTGCATAAAAATAATGTTAATGCCTAATTCTGACTATCACTATTAGAAAACTAACTATCAAAAAAATTGTTGACATACATGGATTCTATTAATCAAAAGAGGGCATAAAAGAAAATATATAATTAGTACAAGAAACCAAAACCCACAAAAGCTATTTAAATCTACCATTACATTGACTTATTCAGCAAAGACAACTGTCGTCTGTAATTATATAGGCCCACCTTTATATTGTGAATATCCATAACGAGTTTTTCCAAAAAAACAAGGTTTCATTAATAGGACATTTGATGTTTAAGAACACAAAATGAAACATCAAGAACACCCTGCTTGAATGCTCCTACGCAAACATATAACCAAGCATTTATATTTTGGGAACATAAACATAAATGTGAGAAAGCTAGGAATAAATACGGCTAAGTCAATCAAAACATAAACACAAATTCTCAACATACAAAACTGAGATCGATGTAATTTTAAATGGATAATGTTGAGGATTCCTGAAAGAGGTTTATGTTTAACTGTTCATTTTTTATCTTAAAACTAAAAATACATATGCAAAATATTTGTTTGCCTCATTTTATGAGTGTTAATTCAACAAAAGAGGCCTGGGGTAGCAACTTTGTTTGAACAAAAAGATGTCGATAGAGTTATTTTTCTCAAGGAACAAATTTACAATATTAAGATGAAAGAAAGTGATTTTTTTGAATCGTTAATTTGGTATCTACAAAAAAACCAAATAGACACAAAATAGATACTATAAGAAGATAAAACCTTTTGACGTTTCAAACTTTATCACTAAAATGAAGAAAACAAGGGAGAGTTTAGTAGCTACAGGTGAAGCTTTGTCTGATAAGGAGCTTGTTCAGCCTACTTCGACTAAAGTTCCATTATCATATGGAAAGCTAGTAACTAATCTCTCGAAAATGGGAAAAAGCAACCAAAATGACATTTGAAGAACTTTGTGAAAGTATTCTTCATCACAAACAAAGGAGAAATTATTTTGAAGGGAAATCTGATCTAGAAAACGTCTTCACCTCTAGACTGCAAATTAGAGGCAAGAGTCTTTCAAGAAGTAGACTTATCTTTTCAAATAGAATGAAAAGAAAATGGAAGAGGAAATAGAGGCTTGTCATCAGAATAACAAGATTTTGGAAGAATATTCTACTATTATTGTGGCATTCTAGGACACTTTTCCAAATATTACAAGGTCAGGAAGGTTGATATTGCACACAAGAAGAGATTAAGTGAAAATTATAGTAAAGAAAATTGTAATGAAGAAAAACTAGTCAAAGACACCGAAGGTTCAAAATTTGTGGTGCCCTCTTTGCAAAATTTGTTGCAAGTATGAGCAAGTTTGGTGGTGTTGTCATTAATGTTGTCATTGATGTCAACACAGTTCAGTATGTTGCAAATTGTACATGTATAGTTGAGATGTTGTGAGTACATGGAGCTATCCTTATGATGTTGCAGATGTACTGAAATGATGAGTTTCCAAGTGCTTTTGAGAAAATTAATAAAGAGAGAAGTCAGAGTGATGAATGTGTTTCGATATGTGCTCTGCATTTCTTCTGTGTTGATCCTATGCTTGTGCGAATCTGAAGGTTTTCTAATAGTGATCTAGTGGTGATATCTCCTGAGTTGAAGCTTTTGGTTTGATGGGATGTGAAAGTTACGTTCACCAGTGTGTGGATTGGGAGAAATGTTTTCTTCTCTACAATCCTCCGCTGTTCTGTTTCAGATCTTACAGATCTGGAATGTGTCTTATAATGGTGTTCTCTTGGTTCTAGCAAAGAATTTTGTGGTTTGGTGATCCAAAAGTCAAGTTTCTAAGTTGTTGTATGTGTTTGCATAGTCCGGATGGACTATTGGAAGGAGTTCGATGTTCGAAGATCATTTCACTTGCTGCAGATGTATCTGAAGGAACCTGAGATGTGTTCTCATACATAATGAAGTGTTTTGCATCGTCTACATGTTATCTTCTTATTGGGAAGCGTGTACATCAATGTTCATTTGTGTTTTCATTAGGTTTGGCCAACTTGGTGTTTACACTTCATTTGAAGAATTAAATTTAATTAAGGAAGCACATGGTTGATCCGAGACATTATTTTTGGTCTTGGTTAAATTGGTCCACTCTCATTCTTTTCCACCATGAGAATGTTGAGTTGCCGACCTAATTTGAATTTATGAAATGAAGCTTATGTGGCCAACCTTGGAGAAATTTTCTAAGGTTGAAGATGGTATAAATGCAAGTTGGATTGCAAAGATTTGGAAGGAGATGCAAAGTGACGAAGTAAGCCACAAATCAAAAGAGCAGAAGTGTGTGAAAGTAAGTTGAGGCAGCAGTACTTCATTGTGTTAGATTCCTGAAGGCAGTAAGCTGAAGGTTTTTGCAATCTTTTAATCAAGGTTGTGGATGTGTGTTAATTGTTGTGGTGGATCTTTTGTTCTCTTTTGTATCGGTAGGTAGTGAGCCTCCCTGTTGGACAGTGAGCCTTTGTATTTGGACAGTGAGTCCTCTTCTAGGTAGTGAGCCTCTATAGTTGATTTTATAATCTCTTTATATTGTGAGTTAATCCCCACTGTGGTTTTTCCCTTTTTGGGTTTTCCACGTAAAAATCTGGTGTTCATTGTGTTGATTTTACTTTCTATTATTTGTGTTTCATGTTCATACTTAATAAAATAATAGTGTGGTTGAGGAATTGATAAGTGTTGAAGTTTTAAGTTTGAATTTTGTGACAACTGATTCACCCCCCCTCTTAGTTGTCCTACGCCTTTTAACAATTCGTATTAGAGCTTTGGCTCCTTGGTGTAGAGTTTAACCACTTAAGGAAGATCCAATGACGCATAAGTTGGCGATCCCTATATTTGATGGATTTGATTACAGTGATTGGAAAGTGTAGATGAGAGGATATATCATTTCTCTTGGTTACAAGACCTGGAAGGCTATTGAGACGAAGTATTTTGCTTTGGCGAGTGGTCCTACTACAGATGAGGTTTCTGCTTATGAGGAGAATGAGAAAGTGGCGTATGCAATTTACAGTGCTTTATCTAAAACTGAGCGAACTAAGGTTCTTTCTTTAGATGCTACTTATGAAGTTTGGAAGAAGTTGGAAGAATTGTATGAAGTAAATGAAAGAGTAAAGTTGACAAAGAAGCTGGCGGAAAAGCGCAAATATGAGAACCTAAAAATGGAAGAAGGTGAAGAGTTCACAAGCTATTTCTAGAGGGTTGAAATGACAACAAATGAAGTTAAGAATCAAGGGGGGAAACTGACTAATGAAGATATAACTAAGAAGATTCTAATCACCCTACTAGATTGCTACAATGATAAGATCTCAGTTATTGAACAGATGTATGATCCTAAGAAGTATACTAAAGAACAATTATTCAACACCTTGGAAGCATTTGAGATGAGAAAGTTTAGGAAAGAAGACAAGAAGGAAGAAAAGATAGAAACAACATTTAAGGCAATGAAGATTGAAGATGATCTGAAGAGTGATGGTTCTAATGAGTTGGAAGTGAATTTCACCAGAAAGTTGAAGAAAGGTATCGAAAAGTATAAAGGTATGTTTCCCTTTAAATGTTTCAGTTGTGGTAATATTGGTCATTATGCTTCAAGATGTCCGAAGAGAGTTGTACATAAGAAGAACAAGGATTATAAAGATAAGGATAGAAAGGATAAGAAATACAAGAAGCTGTATTATGTTAAAGAAGAAGTTGGAATCTCTGATGATGAATTTGATAATGAGGCTAATGATAGTGAATGCTTGTTTTTAGCCTTGGAAAATAAATATTTATTTGCTAACCCTAAAAAATGTGCAAGGAAGAATGCTCCAAAGAACAAAAAGAATAAGATGGAAGGTACTTTGGTCACCGCCTTTCATGCAAGACAAGATGAAGACTACTGGGTAATTGAAAGTGGATGTTCTAATCACATGACTAGAGATAAGAGTAAGTTCACTAAACTCAAAAAATATGGTGGTGGTTTGGTCATGTTTGGTGATGATTCGGGAGCTAAGATTTGTGGGAAAGGTATAATTAGTTTTGATGGAGTACACCACTAATGATGTATATTATGTAAAGGGTTTGAGGCATAACCTTTTGAGTGTTGGACAGATGTGTGGCAATGGTTTTAAACTTTTGTTTCAGAATAATACCTATGAAATCAAAAAAGGATCTGAAGATATGGTTGTTGTTGGAAGGAGAACTCATGGAAACATCTATCAGCTTAAGGGAGTTGATGGTCAATGCCTTGTATCTCAAGTTAGTGAAAGTTGGTTATGACACCGAAGGATGGGACATGTAAATCTAGTCAAAATAAATTCAAGAGATGTTGTCCAAGGTCTGCCTAGAATCACAAAGCCTACTAATACTATTTGTAGAAGCTGTCAATTAGGGAAACAAACAAGATGCAGCTTTAAGGGAAAAGAGCAATCTACTACCGAAATGTTGGAATTAATTCATACTGACCTCTGTGGTCTGACTGGAATAGGAAGCCTGAATGGTGACAAGTATTTCATGCTCCTTATTGATGATTATTCTTGAATGACATGGGTTGCTTTTCTTAGAGAGAAGAATTGGGATCTGGATAGGTTTAAAGTGTTCAAAGCAAGAGTGGAAAATGAAGTGAATTTGAAAATCAAATGTTTGAGATATGATAGAGGCAGAGAATTCACTTCTAACGAGTTTAATACATTTTGTGAACAACATGGCATAAAGAGATAGTTTTCTGCTCCAAGAACCCCTCAGCAGAATGGGGTAGTTGAGAGGAAAAACTGGATGGTACATGAAGCTGCAAGAACCATGATGAAAGAGTTAAATGTACCAGATGTATACTGGAGAGAGGAAATACACACTGTTGTTTATGTTCTTAATAGAGTTCAAATTAGAGGCAACAACACAAAGACTCCTTTTGAGTTATGGACTGGTAAGACTCCTACTGTGAAATACTTTAAGGTATTTGGAAGCAGATGTTACATTAAAAGAGATGATGAAAATCTTGGGAATTTTGATGCTAGATGTGATAAAGGATTTTTTCTTGGGTACTCTACTACCATCAAAGCATATAGATGCTTCAATAAAATATTGAGGAAGATTGTTGAAAGTGCTAATGCGAAAGTTGATGAGGACATGCACAAACCTATTGAGATAAGTGAAATTGAGCTTGATGATCCTATTTGTGGACAAGTACCTAAAGAGAATAAAGAGGAGGAAGAAGAAGAAAAAGAACAGATTGAGGAAGAAGAAGAAAATGAACCAAAACCTACTATTAAGACTCCTAAGTATGTACAGAAGAATCATCTGGAGGAACAAATAATCGGAGATAAGAGTGGAGGTGTGAAGACAAGAAGTAAAGTAGCAGTTGAGGTAAATTTATGTTTAATATCTAAAATTGAACCTAAGTTTGTGAGTGAAGCATGTGCAGATGAGAGTTGGATGAAAGCTATGAAATAAGAGTTGCAACAAATAGAAAAGAATTAGACATGGGAATTAGTTCGTAGACCTGCGAATAAGAATGTAATTGGTTCAAAATGGGTGTTCCAGAATAAGCTGAATGAAAATGGTGATGTCATAAGAAATAAGGCAAGACTTGTATGCAAGGGATACTCACAAGTTGAAGGCATAGACTTTGAAGAAACATTTTCCTCTATGGCTAGAATGGAAGCTATTAGAATGTTCTTGGAATTTTTTTCCCACAAGGATTTCAAAGTATATCAGATGGATGTCAAGTCAACATTTCTAAATGGTGAATTAGAGGAAGAAGTATACATGGAACAACCTAAAGGATTTTAGTTATCCGACAAACCGGATATGGTTTGTAAGTTAAAAAAGGCATTGTATGGACTGAAGCAAGCTCCCAGAGCTTGGTATGCAAGATTGGATAGATACCTGAAAAAGCAAGGATTCAAAAAAGGCTTTGCTGACAACAATCTCTACTTCAAAGTGCAAGGTAACAAAATGTTGATAGTAGTTGTATATGTTGATGATATCATCTTTGGTGGAAATGAAGGCACGTGTAAAATATTTGCAGAAGAAATGCAAAAAGAATTTGAAATGTCCATGATTGGTGAGTTGAATTTCTTTCTTAGTCTTCAAGTAAATCAAATTGATAAAGGGATATTCATTTTACAATCTAAGTACGTGAAAGAGTTGTTGAAGAAGTTTGGAATGGATGACTCCAAAAAGGTTAGTACTTCTATGGTAACAAGATGTAAGCTGAGTAAAGATGATGAATCTACTAAAATTGATCAAAACAAATACAAATCTATGATTGGTGGACTATTGTATCTTATTGCTACCAGACCGGATATTATGCATGCAGTATGTCTAGTTTCCATATTTCAAGCAGATCCTAAAGAGGCACATGTTATAGCTATAAAGAGGATATTTAGATATCTTAAAGGTACACCAAATTATGGCTTATGGTATCCTAAGGGTGTTGATTTCACCTTCAGTGCTTATACTGATGTAGATTGGGTTGGCTGTGTGGATGACCGGAAGAGTACTAGTGGTGGTGCTAGTAACTAATCTCTCAACAATGGGAAAAAGAAACCAAAATGACATTTGAAGAACTTTGTGCAAGTATTCTTCATCGCAAACAAAGGATAAATTCTTTTGAAGGGAAATCTGATCTAGAAAATGTCTTCACCTCTAGACTACAAATTAGAGGCAAGAGTCTTTCAAGAAGCAGACTTATCTTTTCAAATAGAATGAAAAGAAAATGGAAGAGGAAATAGAGGCTTGTCATAAGAATAGCAAGATTTTGGAAGAATATTATGCTATTATTATGGCATTCCAGGACACTTCCAAATATTACAAGGTCAAGAAGGCTGATATTGTACACATGAAGAGACTAAGTGAAAATTACAGTAAAGAAAATTGTAATGAAGAAAAACCAGGCAAAGACACCGAAGGTTCAAAATTTGTGGTGCCCTCTCTACAAAATTTGTTGCAAGTATGAGCAAGTTTGGTGGTGTTGTCATTAATGTTGTCATTGATGTCAACATAGTTCAGTATGTTGCAGATTGTACATGTATAGTTGAGATGCTATGAGTACATGGAGCTATCCTTATGATGTTGCAGATGTGCTGAAATGATGAGTTTCCAAGTGCTTTTGAGAAAATTAATAAAGAGAGAAGTTAGAGTGATGAATGTGTTCAGAATGTGCTCTGGTATGTGCTCTGTGTTTCTTCTGTGTTGATCCTATGCTTGTACGGATATGAAGGTTTGCTAATAGTGATCTAGTGGTGATATCTCCTGAGTTGAAGCTTTTGGTTTGATGGGATGTGAAAGTTACGTTCACCAGTGCGTGGACTGTTCTAGCAGAGTTGGTCTTCTGTGGATTGGGAGAAATGTTTTCTGCTCTGCAATCCTCCGTTGTTCTGTTTCAGATCTTGAGGATCTGGAATGTGTCTTATAATGGTGTTCTCTTAGTTATGGAAAATAAGTTTGTGGTTTGGTGATCTAGAAGTCAAGTTTCTAAGTTGTTGTATGTGTTTGCACAGTTCAGATGGACTATTGGAAGGATTTTGGTGTTCGAAGATCATTTCACTTGTTGTGGATGTATCTGAAGGAACCTGAGATATGTTCTCATGCATAATAAAGCGTTTTGCATCATCCACGTGTTATCTTCTTGTTTGGAAGTGTGTACATCAATGTTCATTTGTGTTTTCATTAGGTTTGGTCGACTTGGTGTTTACACTTCATTTGAAGAATTAAATTTAATTAAGGAAGTGTGTAGTTGATCTGAGACATTATTTTTGGTCTTGGTTAAATTGGTCCACTCTCATTCTTTTCCACTGCGGGAATGTTAAGTTGCCGACCTAATTTGAATTTATGAAATGAAGCTTATGTGGCCGACCTTGGAGAAAGTTTCTAAGGTTGAAGATGGTATAAATGCAAGTTGGATTGCAAAGATTTGGAAGGAGATGCAAAGTGATGAAGTAAGCCACAAATCAAAAGAGTAGAAGTGTGTGAAAGTGAGTTGAGGCAGCAGTACTTCATTGTGTTAGATTCCTGAAGGTAGTAAGCTGAAGGTTTCTACAATCTTTTAATCAAGGCTGTGGATGTGTGTTAATTGTTGTGGTGGATATTTTGTTCTTTTTTGCATCGGTAGGAAGTGAGCCTCCCTATTGGACAGTGAGTCCTTTTTGTAGGCAGTGAGCTTTTGTATTAAGATAGTGAGTCCTCTTCTGGGCAGTGAGCCCTTGGTAGTGAGCCTCTGTATTCGATTTTATAATCTCTTTATATTGTGAGTTAATCCTCACTGTGGTTTTTCCCTTTTTGGGTTTTCCACGTAAAAATCTAGTATTCATTGTGTTGATTTTACTTTTTGTTATTTATGTTTCATGTTCATACTTAATAACATAATAGTGTGGTTGAGGAATTGATAAGTCTTGAAGTTTTAAGTTTGAATTTTGTGACAACTGATTCACCCCCCCCCTCTCAGTTGTCCTGCACCTTTTAACAAAATTTACATCCAAGGACGTTTGGGTCATTGACTCAAGAGCATGACAACACATGGCCTCCAAAAAAGACAAGGGATTATACCAATGGTAATGAATAGTGAGATAAAAAAATTAGGAAATGTTTATGTTTAGTTGGACTTAAAATGAGTCTTTTGTTTATATCTCAAATGAACAAAAAGCATCTGAATGTTGCATTTGATGAGGAAAAATGCTTTATTAGAAATACAAATCAAGATTATAAAATTGTAGTAGGAATAGAAAAGAATGGCATGTATAAATTCATGGTTACTTCTTTGAAATCTCTTTTTGTAAATCAATCTCTTGATATCAATAAAATGTGACATTTAAGGTATGACTATGAACATTTGTCTAAAGAAAGCTTGATTGCCTTGGAAAATTCTAATATGGTTATTGGTATGCCCAAACTTGTAAAAACCAATTCTACATGTGAAGCATGTATGCTTCGAAATCAACATAGAAATTAATTTCAGAAATCCTCATGGAGAGCTAAAAGTAAATTAGATTTTGTGCACAGTGATATTTGTGGTTCAATCACACCCTTGTCTATTGGAGTTACAAAGTATTATCTTACCTTTATAGATGATATAAAAGGAAAAAAATGGTGTAATTTGCTAAGAATAAATTTGATGCTTTCAATGTTTTTAAGGATTCAGAGCACAAATGGAAAAGGTAAGTGAAAAGAAAATTATGATCATTTTAACCAACCACGGATGACCAAGGATTTCTACAAATACTATAAGTTGCTGAATTGGAATCAATTATGGGTATGGTGTGCTAGCTTTGGGGGTTGGGTGGGCATGTCTACAAAAGGCACATAATATATATAACTTCAAAATATGACATATCATGCTTATGCTAAACAAAGCTACCTTAAATATTTCAAATACAATATATTAATTTGATATCAATTTGTTAAACTCCTAACAAGAGGTCCCAGATGAACATATAAATCTCAGAGAGAACTTTCAAAAGATACAATAGTAGCAGCCAAAACCTACAATAATAGAATCCAAAACCTACAATAATAGCAACCAAAACCTGAGCACAAATAGTTTTCAAGTGTAAATTAAAATAAAGACGTTGATTTGCATGCTTTGATAAAATTATTCAAAAAACATTGTTATACATATAATCACCACTATCAAATTTTAGATATGTTGAAACCAACAGTGAAAGAGGTGGTCATTCTCAGGGATAAACCCCCTTAAAGGACCATTACAATTGTTTGGTGATTACCTAATTCTTTTACACCCAGACATTGGAGTCAACAAATAAATGAGGGTAATTGAGATGACTTTTTATTGTCATATTAGAGCATTGTATTTTGGTTACATCAGATCCGTATTAGATGTCAAAAGGCCTTATAGTCTACCTATACTACAACTTAGGTCACGAAGACAAATGCACATTTCTATTTTTTTCTCTTTATAGCAAAAAAGGTTCATTGGACTTTTGCATTAGGAAAGCTTATAGAGAGCATACATTACTTCCTTCTTGGATCATATCATGTAAAGACATTCCCCAATGAACATTATTAGATCCTAATTACAAACAAGGGAGAGAGAAGAGTGGGACAAAGTGTATGACTATGATTTGTACAATGATATGGGAAACTAAAAAAAGATGAGGAGCATAGTCATCAAAATCAAAGACCAATGAACAAATGCATAAAAAATATTTGGACCAAAACTCCCGCTCTTGATTTCAACAACATAAGTATCATTACTATCTTGGTTTTGTAAAACCATGTCAATTTTTTACACAGGTGGCATAGGTTACACATTGATTGGCCAAAACAAGGAGGGAATGTCAACTAGGAATAAGGAGATAATTGATCCAAGAAGCTAAAAAAAGTAATGGAATTGAAAGCGGATGTACAATTTGTGCCAGGCATGATCTATGCCTAACAGTCCCCCTTTAAAGAATATAAAGACAAAAATATCAATTTAGGCATAGTAAGCAAATTACTTGGTTCAAAAGATGGCACATATCTTTCCTCAATTACTAAACCAAGGTGGAAATGCTCTTTAGCACAATACATTAAGAAATATCTTGTAATAATATAGAAACAAAATAAAGTTGTACATCCACTAAAGAAAAAGAAAAGCTTTTTAACCTGATAAATTTAGCGAAGATATAAATACAAGATTATGGTCAGACCAAAAACATGTTATCTTTCTATGAGACCAAATGAGATTTCGTCATAGAACTCAAATTGGTTGCTAGAACTCTTTTTGGTTTTAAATTGAAAATTTCTCTTTCATAAAACCAAATATGTTTTTAAGCCAAAAATTGTCCCCTTTAAACTACAACTACATTTCAATATAGTACCAGACTGGTTCAAGTTCACTACCCATTTTAAGATAGACCATTGAAATGGTTATCAAGCAATTTTAAAATAATTTTAATATTGGATAAAGGGGCCATAAAGATTTCCAGATTACTATGCTTCAAATGTTTCAAACTAAAATGGAATAGTATAGCAGACAACTCTTGAGAGAAGGACTTATAGATTATTGCAGTCTCTATGAATACAACACTTCTCCTTCCATATACTCATCACACAATGTGGGATAGTTGTAAATATATTCAAAGATTATGGCAGTCATCAATGGCATCCTAAATGGGTTCAAATTTTTGGAGGGTAGTATTGTAAGGCTGATTTTTGCATAGAGATTTAAAAAAAAAAAACACTGAAACTATGGCAAGTGATTTACCTCAAGATTTTGGTCAAATTGTGTCATGGAAAGAACGATGGCGATGATGAATAATGGGTGAAACCCTACCATGACAAAATATTGACAAATGAGATGAATCTTCCTTCACTTGCCGCTTCAATCTCTTCACGGTAAACAAAATTAGCAGTTTGAGGGCTCATGTAATCTAAAACCTACCTCCCTTCACTAGCTACTTCAATCTATTCAGAGTCTTCCACCCTTCAATGTCTTTTATTGGGTATTGATCTAAATTTTTCCAGAAAGGTTGAACCAATCCTGACATTGGTGAAAAACAATTGACTAATGTACCATATAGGATTCAAAAACAACATTACCCAATATAAACCTGAAAAACTAAACAAGGGCAATATTCGCTGAGAAATGAAACTGTGGCAAGTGATTTACCTCAAGATTCTAGTTGATGATGTTTGATTTTATGTGGAGTTTCGCTGAGCTTTTTTGTAGCTTTATTGCATCAACATAATGGCGGTCAGTCGTGGTTGTCGTGTGAGTTTTTTGCAGCTTTATTACCAATCATGGTTGTGGAAAATTTTTTGGTGCATTTCAAAAGCGGCCACCACCAACAAGGGTTTCTATCAACAATTTGAATCATGTCCATCTTTCCCACAACCTAGTCTATACAAACCTCATGAAACCCCTTTTGACTACGTAAAACCACTCAAACAGATCCTCCACCTGTGGAACCCCTCCCCACACAACCTCTCTCCAACGACCTCCATTTGGCATGTGGACCTAATCAACCCCCCATCTAGATCCCACAAAATCCTCAATATCCTCTTCATTGACTAAAGACATAGTCGATCACAATTCAAGTTGTCCATTGACTCAGGCTTGTTGGTTACAGTGAGCATTTACATTCAAACTCTTACTCCACTGAAAAAATTATTTTTTGAAGGAATTTTTTCAGGTGTGAGACAAAACCAGTGGGTTTTGCCCACAATAAATAGCCTATTGTCTAATTAGCAATGGCATCTTGATATGCAATGGGTATGTCAAGGAATCTTCTGATAAGTTTGAAATTTTATGGGAAGTAAATTTTTAAAGGAATGTTGGTATGTAACAAGAGATGCATTGTGTCTCATTCCTACCATAAAATATGTAACATGTTGTTTGTTAATGATATTTGCATATAATAATTATTACACGAGTATAAATGCATATAATTGAAAGTAATATACACAATGTCTATTTGTAGACCACTTTAGTCAATACATTATAAGTTCTTATAAATAATTATATAATTGAAGTTTATAGTCAATATGTTGAGATGAGAAACCTATAACATTTATAAATATTCATTGTGCTTGTTGAAGATGTTGCATTGGTTCTACTTGTTGAAGATTAGAAACCAAGCACTTTTGAAGAGAACAAAGATCATTTCAGCTACAACTTTGTTTTTGTATTGGATATGTACAACTCATTGCTTTCTACAAAAATTGTATGAAGGTGGCTATGGAGAGATTGTTTTTATTTAATATGTAACTAGCTTTAAGTAGTAGTAATACATTTTAAAATGTGTAATAGGAAAACAAATATTTGAAAGGAGTACTCTATTGTATATTAAATATTATTATATTAATCAAAAAGCTGATATATGATTATATATATCATAAATATATAATAATAATCATATTAGTAATAATTATATATTTATAAGAAGATGGTGTGTGGGTATGGTGGTCTGCAATGGTCAGGTGCAGGATGAAGGTTAGATCGTGATCTGAATGGTAGAGGTGAACCCAAACCTAAAAATATTGAGGAAATTTGGTGTCCAGGGAGATGGGAGAGATCTCGTAGGAATAATTTCCAGGATTCAGAAGAGGATGGGAGAGCTGCCAGTGCATACGAGCAGTGTGGGGGTGCTTCTAGGTGCAGGGGGAGAAAATGCTAGGGGTGCTTATCAGAATGAGGAGTTTAGAAGGCCTCGCCAATAAGACAGGGTTCAAAAAGGGTATGGAGGCTATACAACGGCTGAAGATTAGTCGAGTGAGAGGTGAAACCCTCATTACACTAGCAACCCCAATCGAAATGGGAGGAAGCAAGGGAAGAGTCTGGGTCAAAGAAGAATCATGTTCTAGACCCAACAAAGGGTAAGGTGATTCTAGGCAGACGGGCCACTTTAGTTGTCAACTCGGCTAAGCTTCAAGTGGAGGTGCTGAGACTGGAAAATCTTGGGATGATTGCGAAATGGTATAGTGCCTCCCTCAACTGGGATTATTTGACCAAATGGTGGAGGGAGCGATGGGGCTCTGAAATTCAATTTAAAATCCTTCAAAATGGCTACTTTTTGGTCATTTGTCCGACTAGGAAGTTAAGGGATGAGATTGTGGATGGTATTTGGGTTCTTGACGGGTGTGGCTTCTATTTGAGGCATTGGGTTGTGGGTTTTAATCCCTTAAGTCAAGAAATGGAGATGATGCAAGACTGGTACATACTTTCTAATCTTCCATCAGAGTATTGGGAACCCAGTATTTTAGAGGAGATTGGAAACCTTTGTTTGTGTTGAAGAGCACAAAGAGGCGAAGGAAGCCTCTACATATGTTAGGGTGTGTGGAAAACAACCTGGTGAGACATATTTGGAGTGAAATAGAGTTGATTTCTGATTATGGCAGCTGGATTGAAAAGCTAAGTGTAGATTCCATCACCAACCATTCGTTGGTGTGCCCTTTGCTTTGTATATCTTGTTCTCTGAAAGCGAGCAAGGCTAGAGAGGTGGAAGCTTCATCATCGCATGTGGCAGCGGTGGTGAAAATCCAAAAGTTGTTAGAGGAAAAGGACCAAGCCGTGGAAAGAAAGGTGGAACCAGTGATTATCAAAAGCCCTCCTTTGTCGAATAATATCAGAGGAGTTGATTATCTGGTTCATCAGTTAGTGGATGAGGTTATGGATACCAATCCATAGGAGGAGGATAATCTGCAAGATGATGCGGTGGGGATGGAGGTAGGCAAGATTCAAAATATGGAAAGGAATTCGGATTTGAATGAGAAAATTTTAGAAGTTCTAGAAATCTTGGGTGAAGACTGTCAGAATGTAGAGTTGAACTCTCTGATAGAGGCCAACAAAGAATTGGTGGAACTGGTTGAAGCTTCCAAGAATAGTCCTTAGGAGCTTGAGGAAGGAGAAATGGCTAACGAGATTTTCCTTGAACAAGAGGATTTTGGTTTGTCAGATGACCCTAAAGGCTTGGGTTCCCTTTTAGGGAAAAAAAAAGGAAATCTCTTTCAAGATTGGAATTGACTAGAACAAAGTTGGGAATTTTCCAAAAGGATCTATTTAAAATTACTCTGGATTGTGGTGAGAAAAAGAAAAGAGGTTGAATTTCAAATCAGGAGAAACAAAAATGGGATGGTGAAGCTAATGGTCAAAAGAAGATTGACTTCATGATGAAAGTAGGGAAGAGCGAGTCTCTTCCCGAACAATAATAAGGCTCCTAATGTGGAATGTTAGGGGTCTTAACACCCCTAACAAATGGAGCCTTATTAGGCTCCAAATTGATGCGTGTTAGGTAGATTTAGTCCTATTGCGAGAGACAAAAAATGGATAGCAAGATTTGGTGAAGTTCAATAAAAAATTAAAGCTTTGGAAATGGGTTGGGGTTGGTGTGGAAGGTGCTTTGAGTGGTTTGCTAACCATTTGGAGGTCCCAATCAGTATTAGTGGAAGCTATTGAATCTAGCCGACATTGGATTGCTTGTCGGGTAAGAATTTTTATCTTTAACCTTAATTTTTTATTGGTCAATGTTTATGGTCCTGCTTCTTGCTTACTAAAAAGGCAAGTTTGGAAAGACTTAGATAATATCCTCAATCGTCAAGGGGTGGATTTTTGGGTTTTGGGGGGATATTTTAATGCCATCTTAAGACCAGCAAATAAAAAAGGGGCGCCTGGTAGAGCTCTACATTCCCATAAGGATTTTCAACATTTTGTGGAGAGGAATTCGCTGGTTGAATTGCAAAGTGGTAATGTGTGCTTTACTTGGACTAATAGGAGGAAGGATTTTTGCAGCATTGTGGAAAATCTAGATAGGTTTTTCTTCAAAGGGAATTTGGGAGCCTTTCCCTTTACTTTGGGCAGAAAAATTAATCCTGGGGCGGGCTCAAATCATTTTCCTGTCTAATTAGATATTGAAAGAGAGAAAGGGCTTATTTGCTACCCATTTAAGCTAGAGTTAATGTGGTTCAAGGATTCAAAATTTTTGGACTTGATTAAACAATGGTGGATAGAGTGCAACCTAGGTGGTTCTAAGATGTTTAATGTTGTGGAAAAATTGAAGTTTATCAAGCAACAACTCAGGCAATGGAATAAAGATATTTTTAAGAACATCTTTAAAGAAAGGTCCAAGGTAGAAGAAGATTTGGGAAAGCTTGCTGAAATAATTATCAACCAAGGTATGGACAATGAAAGCTTTGAACAAGAAAAGGCCTTGACTCTAAAATTAAATGATTTGTTGGCTAAGGAGGAGTTGTTTTGGAGGCAGAAATCAAGGGAGATTTGGTTAAAAGCAGGAGATAGGAATACAAAATATTTTCACAACTCCATAAAGATTCATAGGGAAGTTAATAGGATTGCCAGTATCATTGCTCCTGATGGCCAGTTATTGGAAGATTCTCAAGGAATCAAAGACTCAACTGTGGACTATTTTAGTAGCATGCTTAATGATTGGGAGGGATCTAATTTGAGTGCTAAGAATGATATTCTGAGTGCTATCCCTACTCTTATTTCATATTCTCAAATGGAGGCATTGAATGCATGGTTCACAAAAGAAGAAATAAAAGTAGATGCCTTTGGATTAAATCTGGAGAAGGCCCTAGGGCCTAACTGGTTTCCAGTGATCTTTCAGAAATGTTGGGACTTTGTGGGAACAAAAGTTACCGAGCCTATTGAGGACTCGTGATGTTCAGGGAAGATCCTACGAGAAGTTAAAAATACTTTCATAACTCTCATACCTAAAAAGGAGAAGTATGAGACTTGGGAAGAGTTTTTCCCCATTTCGCTTTGTAACACTTTCTATAAAATCTTAGCAAAGGCGGTTGCCAATCACCTAAAGAAACTCTTGCCAATCATCATCTTTGAGGAGCAAACTGGGTTCGTACATGGGAGGTCAATTTTGAATGGTGTAATAATTGCACAAGAAGTCATTCATTCAATCTAGAAAAAAAAAAGAAACCATATATGCTACTTAAATTGTACATAGAGAAAGCCTATGACCATGTAAACTGGCATTTTTTGTTTAAGGTGCTTGAGGCTTTTGGATTTCATAAGGATTGGCTTGATTGGCTATTTGGTTGGGTGGCTAGCCTGCGGTACTTAGTCCTTTTGAATGGCTCTCCAGAGGGATTTTTTCTAGCTTCAAGGGGTTTGAGGCAAGGAGATCCTCTCTCTCACTTTCTCTTCATAATTATGGCTAAAGCTTTGGGTTGGTGGATGTAAAAGGAAAGAAGCTCAAGATGGTTATAGGGTCTTTAGGTAACCAACAGCCTCCCGTCAGTGACTCATCAACAATTTGTCGATGACACGATGCTGTTTGGGGTTGCTTCACTCAGAGAAGCCAAAAGGATTAAAGGTATTATAGATAAGTATTCTTTAGCATTTGGTCAAGTGTTGAATCATGCCAAGTCAGAAGTCTTCTTTTTCAACATCAGTAGTGAGATGGAAAATTAGATCCTAAGGTGTCTGGGTTTCAAAAAAGGAGCATTGCCTTGCAAATATTTAGGTCTCCCTTTGGCTAAAGGTACTCAACATGGTAGTATTTGGAATTCTTTACTAGAGAAAGTGAAAGAAAAACTCTCTTCATAAAAGAGTAGATGACTCTCCTAGGCAAGTAGATTAACTATGCTAAAATTTGTTATTGCTACCCTACCCATTTATATGATTTCTTGTCTTCAATTATCGGTGGGTGCTAGTAATTCTATAAATAGATCAATGAAATATTTATTTTGGAATGGGAGTGGGGATCAAAGAAAGTTCCCTTTGATTAAATGGCAAAAAGTTTGTGAAAAAAAGGAAAAAGATGGGGCGAGTCTGAAAAATTTGTTGCTTCAAAATAAGGCACTTGGGGAAAAATTGGCCTAGACTATTCACTCTCGTCCAGAGCTGAAATGGGTTAAAATTATTAAAGCCAAATATTTGGATAACGAGGATTATAGTTTTTTGAAAGCAAAGTCTCTTCCAAACGGCTTTCAAATTTGGAATTTTATTAAAAACTCCAGAGATCTCATTCTTGATTTTATAACATGGGAGGTAAAAAGTGGTGAAGAAGCTCTTTTTTGGGAAGACTGTTGGGAAGGTTTTCCCATTCTTGCAGATGATCCCCTCCTAACTCATGTCAAAGAAAACGAAAAATAGGTTTAGCGTGAAAAGGTTAGGGATTACTTTAATGTTCAGTCTAGTTCACAGGATGGTTTCCACCATTGGAAATCTCATATTCAGTTGGGTTTGGAAGCTCAAGAAGCATAATCTTTTGAGAAGATCTTGTTTGAGAGGTGGGTTTGGAAGAGAGAAGGTAGGGATAGAATTTGTTGGAATCTGTTGACTACCAGGGAATATTCGACAAAGATAGGTTATGCAATTTTGGCTTCCTCTGATAAGGTAGAATCGCCACTCTAGATTAAATTGTGTTGGAATAAGGAATGTCTTCCCAAGGTTGGTATCTTCAATTGGGCGATGATGTAGGGAAGGATTTTGACTGGGGGCATATTTGCAAAGTTAGGGTTTTTGGGCCCGTCAAGGTGCCCTCTGTGCAAAAGCAATGAGGATGATGAGCCTAGTTTTTGGTCTAGTTTTGGGGAGAATCTATAGTCTATTTGCTCATAGATGTCATGGAATTTAATGCTTAAGCGTTGGTATTGGCATAATGTTTCCATCAAACCATTGACATTTGATATTACCCTATCTCTGCAAGCTTTAATGATATTTGGCATAATATGTGAACTATCTATATTGATTTTGCATGTGATTATTGAATGTTTCTTAAGGTGGTTATAGATGTGTAGTTATTATGCATACTGACCTTTCCATGTAGATTTAATGTACTAAGTTGAGGAAGACACCGCCAGCTGAGCATGTACCATAACGCCCAGCAAAGGAATCACTCCAATTCAAAGAAGACCAGTGGCAGAAGATTCTCCATACAGCCGAGTGTAACCGCCTTGTTGTAGTGGACTTTAATGATCGAGCATGCATGAGTGTTACTATTGTGCTGAGTTTGTGTCTAGCTTGCATGTTTGACCAGATTCCATGCATGCATAACCGCCATCGCTCCACTTTCCCTATTTTCCCTAATTGGCATCCTCCCAGTTGTGGAGTTGACTGCCTTGTTTAGCTGTTAGCATAAATAATAATCTGATGCTCCTTCCTCCTAGTTAGTTAGTTGATTAGTGAGAATAGAGGAAGAGCCTGCACGATTTGATATTGTACTCCAGTTTTCGATACATTACTCTTTGTATCCATGATTTACAGTGAATGAAATAAAGTTCTGAGTTCGAGCATCTGAGTTCTTGTTAGTTTAGAGGATACTTATCCAAGGGGGCCCACTTCGTGAGTAATTTGTTCTATTAGATAACATTAGTTTAGTATTACTTGTTGATTAGTACTTAGTTAGAAATCTGGCACCGTCTATTCCTGTAGCCACTAGAAGTCCATTCTGTGTCTGTTCTTGTAGCCAAAGTAGACATAGTAGTTTCCTATTTGCTACTCAGATCTTTTATTCCTATTATGCATTTCAGTTCAACATAGTTGTTGGTTGATGTTCAACATTTTCTTTATTTCCTTTCAAGCAATTTACTTCTAGTATTGTGTGTTTTTTAGCTGTAGATTAGGAATAGCTACTTAAGAGTTCTTAGTGCACATACTATGCTAGCCCATTTCAAGTTCACGTCCCTAGGTTGACAATTTAAATGGACCTTCATGATGATTAAAGTAGCTGTAGACACCGAAATTTGGTCTAAGCTTGCGACTTCAATATTCTTCATAATTCGTATTCTTCATGGTCATGATTAAATAATGTCAATTATTTAATTATTCTGTATAGTCTTCATTTCTTCTATTAATTAAATAACCTTAATTATTTAATTAATTCACACTTTTCTTTATTTTATCTGATTAATTAAATAAATGCTTTTTATTTAATTATGTTACTAATTAACCTTATTCTTCTTGTCAAATTAAATAAATTCCTATTTAATTTACTCTTTATCATACTTCAACTATAATTAAATAAATTATTTATTTATTTAATTATTCATTTAAATCCCTTCATCACTTAATTAAATAAATCTTATTTATTTAATTATTCTTCAAATATCAAATCTTGAATTAAATGAATTATTTAATTCATGAATTCTATTTTAACACATTCCTCTATATTTAGATAATTGTGTGAGTTATCTAAGTATTCATTTTTACTTGACTCAAAGATCTATTGAAATCGCTTAGTTAACTCTTGATTTAATGTTTGAGTGGTGTTCTCGAGTAATCTCTTCATCAAATCATTCAATCGTCCAGTTCTAACTCATTTGCGTGTACATGCAAATTAATTAAATATTCCTATTTAATTAATTAAACCTTGTGTGTGCATTCGAACAAGAGTTGCTTTAATCCATCTTCATCTTTGTCATGCAAAGATAATTCTTATGTTTTCGAATACCAAACTGGAAGATTAAATCATTTATTTAATCTTTAATTCTATTTCTAATTTATATCACTCATGTCATTACTAATTGTTATCAAAATGCATGACTAATCAATCAATCTCAACCGTCCGTTGATCTTTTAATCCTAGCCTATCGTTCGAATAATCAATTTTCTATAAATTGATTTGGTCTTCATCATTCCAATCTCTCTCGAAATCTTATGACTTTTTTGAGCACTTATCTTGAATCTTTGATGTTTTTCTAAATCATTATCTTAGGCTATACTTGCATGAACTCTTGAAAATATGAGGGCAATTATACTACAACAACAAAATGGAGAAGGGCAATCGAGATGAATTATGGAAATACGTACAAATTTGGTGAGATTGTTTCAAGTTTTATTTATGTTTTTACTTTCCTTTGTTCTTTGTTGCTTAGCATTAGATTGCATTTAGATTTGCGTTGCATGCTTGCTTTTAATCATTTCTTTGTGCACTTTCTTGGCATTACATTTGGTGAACCCAACGTGAAGACACCATCTCGCGTATTCGTAGACTTTTATTTTGATTTTTGTAGGTTTTTCGTACGAAATGACGCATCAGCTTGACGAAATGTCGCAATTGAAATTCACAGACACATCAGTTTGACGAAGTGACACAATTGATTTCCTGAACCACATCTGACACTAGAAACGACGCAACTAAAAACTTCTGACGCATCTACAAATTACTGAACTGCAACTGGCTAGTAAATACCGATAACACAATTGCAGAGAAAATCAACGCATCTGATTGGTAAAACAGCGACGCAATTGAATGGTAACCTTTTGTTTCTGTTTTCAAAAATCTCAATTTTTTAGTTGATTTGTGTGTTACTAATATCGGATTTTCAGCGTGTGTCTTGACGAGTTAACGAGTTTATGCAGGATGATTGACGAAGACAATACTGAAAACTACTAACGAATCTTTCTGCAGAATGCATGTTGAAGACCTTAGTTAATTTTTTTTCTTAAAACAGATTGTTTGGTAGTGTAGCAAATCTTTCATTTGGATTAAAATTAACAAGTGTTTACTGTGTTTGGTTGCGAAAGCACAACTGTGTATTACCCTCACGATTTGGTACATCGAAGTATCCTCTCCCCTTGCACATCCGTGCGATCCTGGGTGTAAGAGAAACAGTTACTAACTCTAGAACTTGGGCCTGTTCTGGTGGGAAAAAGTACTCACCCCAAGATGACTCAGACCGGTAGCACCCTGAACTCGAGGGACTTCCAGCTAGTATATAAAAGTGGATTCTTGGGGAAAGCCCAAGAATCACAAGTATGGTTTCGATGAGATGGATCCGAAAGGGGACTCTCGCCACATAGATCATGCCCCACGAATGCAATGCCCATACTAAACACCTTTTGTTTTAGAGACCAACCATTTTTGGCCATTGCTTGGTATAATGCAGGGTAGAGTATCATGCTCGAAGACACTCACTACTGATCCCCTTGAGTAGAGATAGCAGTTCTTGGGAGGTAATTTCCCAAAGAATTCAAAATTGGTGTGCTCGAAAGACGTTAATGAGCCGTGGAGGGGAGCCAATGCCACCAAATTTCTAAGCTATCCGCTCTCGAGAAGGAAAGGTGTTTATCACTAATCTGGGGTATTTCAGTGGGTTGTACCAAGTATACAAACCCTAGGCCTTTTGGCCTATTAGGATGTGCTTGTCTGTTGTCAACTTAAACATTCTTTGAGTCCAAATCAAATTGAAAACACTTTGTCTTATGATTGTCCTTGTTTGCCAAAATTTGATCACGAAAAACAAAGTCAATTTTAAAATCTCAAATCACTGAAAATACATAGAGTCGCAACTGTTCACCAGAAGGTCGCAATTGAATTTTAGAGTCACATCTGTTTCATTTCAAGTTGCATCTATCATTTTTAGTCTCATCTATTTCACTTTGAGTCGCATCTGTCATTTTTAGTCGCATCTGTTGAGCGTAGAGTCGCATTTGCTGGATTAGCTCGCAATTGTTTTGCAAAAAATGGCATATGTTATATTTTGAGTCGCAACTGTCATTACGAGTCACATCTGTTAGAAGGTTAACCGCATCTGTTAGAGCCAAAAATTAAAATTTATCAGGGACACACAATTGATCATCAGAAAACCACAACTGTGAAATTTAACCACAACTGGTAAACTTAACTGCATGTGTGAAATCCTGCGACGCATTTTCCTGATTAGAAAACTAGAATTCACACTCACTGTCCAGTCAACACGGTTATACTAGTCTTTTAGTTGGCGTCCCACAAGCAGACTTTGAACAGAAATAGGAAACGATTTTGCTCAATTTTTCATCCTTTAGGTTCATATAGTCATTACCATTGTTGTCCTAATTCAGAGTTTGGTCTCATCTTAGAATACATTTTTCCTTTCGAGTAAACTTCTAGGAGGGTCATTTTTAGAAACTTTAGGATAGGTCCACCATCTACACTCTAGGAAAATCATAGTGTCAACGAAATCTGTCATTGAACCTAGTCATATCAGTTTATCCTTTTTCCTACAGAGAGTCCTACTAGCTCATCAGTCTAGTTAGGAAACTCGAATTGTCTTTGATCTTCGTCTTACATTGGTTCCTTGACTTAACTAAATTGATGCCTTGGTTAGACTTTAGGTAGTCAGTTCCTTTGTCTTGGGTTTAGAGAATTGATTATTTTAGAGCCTTGCTTAGTCTTTGAATCTTTAGATTTTAGACTAGTGTCATCCTAGAACATTCCTTATTTTGCATTCAAAAAATCCCAAAAACATAGAATAGAATCATACTATTCGTAGATGCAGTTTTGCATTCCTTGCATATTGAGCTAATCTTACATGGTTGAAACTAGGTCTAAGAGAAGAGAGAGAGAAAAGATGTCGAACCCAAATGAATTCATCAATCCATTTTCTTCAAGACCTCACAAAACTCTATTAGACAAATTCACCACTAGAAACACTCAAGGTCACATTACAACAAAAGACATAGAGGCTACCGCACAGGACCCTGAGTTTGCCTCTTTCGTAGATGAGTACCTAGCAAATGATTGTCAATGATACGTAGCCAAATTACTAGCTGAAGGCGCTACCTTACCTATAGGATTTGATATCAACACCTTACAAACTCAACCTACACAAGGGACAAATACAACGACTGCTAGTACTACTATACCTCAGGTTAGCACCACTATGCCATCTGGCACACCTACATAGAGTATGACAGTCCATACATCTCCATTTGGTACATCCGGTATGACATCAGGATTTAATTTCACTATAGGCGGATCATCATCCACTCCCTCCAGTCCTCTTGTTGGGAGTAAAAGACCTAAAACATCAGCTTCTACACCATATGTCAGTGTCACAAGTACAATATCCCAGTCAACGGCCATACCTAATCCCAGTCTCACGAGCACCATACCACAATCGATGGCCATACCTAGTGCTCAAGTCACTAGTACTATACCACAGACTACACAAACAAGAGGCATTCCCTCATTCTAGTATGGCAATCAGAATCCATCTTTCCAGATTGGTAATCAGAATACTTTTACTCAGATTCCCAATCAGAATCCGTTCTCTCATATCAGTGGTCATAATCCATTTACACAAATTCCAAGTCACCAACAATTTACACAGATTCTAAACTAGAATCCCTTCTCCCAGAGTGGTACTCAGAATCCGTTCACATAGATCCTAGGTCAATACCAATTTATGCAGATTCTAGACCAGAACACATTTACCAACATTTTGAATCCAAACCCACCTCAAATACCAAAGTTCAATCGAAACCCATCGCGAGACTTTGGATTTCAGAATACATACATGGATCCGCATAATCCCCCTAGCACATCCTTGACCCAAGTTGACTTCTTAAAAAACACAAATGCATGCACTACAAACGCAAATGGATAACATGTCGGTGTCAACTAAGAAATCCTTTTCAACAAAGGACATATGCCCATTTCCCTTTGATAGATCATTGTATATGACCCCTTTCCCTCACGGATATGTCATACCGAATCTCCCTAAGTACAATGGCAAATGAAATCCAATAGAACATATAAGGGAATTTTCTACCATATGCATAGATGTCGCTTATGACACCACATATCTTATGAGACTATTTCCAAGAAGTCTTGTAGGAATTGCACTGGAGTGGTTTTCGGGTCTAGACTCTGGCATCAGATCTTGGGGTGAACTGGTTGAGAAATTTGTGGAGCAATTCTCCTTCAACATAGACCATGAGATAAATATAGCAACCTTGTGTCACACAACACAAGACGAAGGTGAAACATTCATTGATTTCGTCTAGAGATGGAGGACTATAGCTAGCCGGTGTCCTATCGAGATACCTAAAAAACAAAAAGTTACGATGTTCCAAGAAAACCTTCATGCAAAACTCAAGAGTAACTTAAGGGTACATTGTTGTACATCTTTTTCGAAACTAGTGGAAAAAGGGGTTATAATAGAAAAGGATCTCATTGAAAAGGGCGAACTTAAGACATCAATATCTAATAGAAATTCGATCATACAAAACACCCCCACTGATAGAAACAGATTTTGGTCTAACAACAAAAATGTCACCAATGATGGGGTAGTTGATGCTAAAACACTACATGTGGGACTACTCATCACATTACAAGGACCTCAAACTTTTTCCAACATGCTTAATGCTATCAATCAACCTCCTAACATGGTCCAAAATACTCAACGCCCACAACAACAAAGGAGATTTCAAAAACGTGAGTTCACTCCCTTAGGGGAGCCCATTGAGTCTGTATTCAAACAACTATTACAACATAATCTTATACAGCTGTAGGAACCAAGACAATACAATCTAGGACAATTTAAACCAACTTGGTGGGATGATAATGCCTTTTGTGATTATCATAGAACTAAGGGACATAACCTACAAAACTGTTGACAACTGAAGAATATCATACAAGATCTCGTCGAAAGGAGAATTATTGAAGTTGGTGGACAAAAACCAAAGTCATCAAACACTGATCATCAAGTATTTTCTGATCCACTACATGACCATGGAAAAGGAACTGTTCCCAGTTCGAGTACTAAGACCAATATGTCAGCCAACTATGCGAGTATCAAGCATGACTATAATGGTGGAAAAATCATTCATCATCTTCACGCTACTGATGAGAATATTAATGCCATTACTATCAATACAAATCCTGAATGCGCGGTCAATACTCATCATACTAAGATCACTATCTAAGGCCCTCCATTGCAACAAACACCACAGCCTTCCAAGTTACAATATAACCTCCTTGACCAGTTGGGGAAGACCCCAACCCAAATCTCAATCTTGGAACTATTGCGTATTTCCCCTTTGTATCGATCTATTCTCGATAAGGCTTTACAAAACACCACAGTCCCTAATGATCTTGATGTCAATCATTTCCAGGAAATGGTGGGCTACTTGACCAATAATCATCATGCCACATTTTCTGAACAAGACTATGCAACTGAAAAGAAGAACCATAATGATCCTTTACATCTAGAAGTCCTTGTTGATGATACCAAAGTTAGATGAGTTTTGGTAGACAGAGGAGCAGGGTTAAATCTATGCACTTTAAAACTAATTAAGGCATTAGGTATCTCAGAAGCATGCGTAGACATGACCAAAAGTATTGTCATTAAAGCTTATGATGATGAGGAATGGAAATCAAAGGGGGTGGTAACACTTCCTATTAGAATTGGTCCTGCAGTAATGGAGAGAAAGTTCCAGGTATTGGATCTCACCCTCCCTTATAACCTTCTGCTAGGTAGACCATGGATTCATGCCATGAAGGCGGTCCCTTCCACATATCATCAGTGTCTTAAATTCCCTTACAATGGCACATAAATAACTATAGATGGTGATCCTGATCCATTTCAATATTGCACCAATCTAAAAGAGATCCCCCAACACCAAGTGCCAGTGAACCAAGAGGCTTCATCGTCCAATCCATCTTCCTATGTTGATCCATCCACACTCACTCGAACATCTATTTCACCCTCAATTCATACCACTCCTAGGGTTGAGATCCAAGACAAGGGTTGTGGAGAGTATTACATGACATCTTATTGTGTTAGCCATTTGATTCCTCCTAAGTCATATGGTTTACCTACATCAGATAGGGGACAGTCTATGGTCACTATACATGTTCCTCCCACAACAACTTTCATTAAATGGGGAGAATTAAGCAAAGAGGCAGTAAATATAGAAGATGTCACTTCCTGGCTGTATCGGGAAGATGATGAAGAACCTCTCTCACTTGCTCACATTCCTACAGATCTATATGGAAAGGGTTTCACAATCATGCATAGCAAGGGATATGATGGACAAAGTGGTTTAGGCTTAAACCAGGACGAGAGGATTGAACCGATATTTGTTTCTCAGTGGCCAAAAGGCGTAGGGCTAGGGTTTCAACTAATTCAGATTGGCATTCCTAGTACCACCTCACCCTTACTTGAGGAAGTAAGTGCTTTAGAAGATATTAAGACATCTCATGAACCATTGGACCAATATCATTGTGACTCCCTCAACTCCAACGACTATGAGTGGGATTCCCTATCCTCTACCTCTTCCATGGACCTTGACAAGTTATTTGGAGAACTTGACTTAATGTTAAGTTCCTCACCAAATCCATTGAATTCCTGTCCACCAAAGAAAATGACAAAGGAGGAGTGGTTTAAACACTACTATTGGGAATCACTTGATCCTACCTCTTGGCAACCTAATACATCTGTTTCAAATAATCAAACCTTGGCATTAGGTCCACCTATCAATCCACCTAGATCCAAACCTAAGAGCAAGCATGACCTAGTACAAGACTTTTGTGACCATATGAATAACTCAATCCTTACCTTGACCCCATTAAACTTTGATAACTCTAACAATGACATGCCCTTAGTTTATCCCCAACTCATTGATTGGGACCAACAAGACACACCTGTCTTAGACATCTTTGAGAATGATGAAGATATTGCTGAGTTCCTGGGATTACGAGAAGGAATACCTAACGGTGATCATAAGGATGGTTTTACCATTGACTTGGACAACAAAGCATACTTTGGGGAATTTATTCAACCCTCCAGTCGCAAAAATGAGAAAAAGAATAAACAAGATAAAAAGGACGAGTCTCTAGGTGAAAACCGAAAGGCACCTTTAGGCAATGAAAAAGTAAAAAGAAAGGACACATCCGAAGGTGAAAACCTCTCTGAGGCACCTAAGGATGGAGGTTTGAACATTCTCCCCATTGCATAGGAAAAGTCACCCATGCTCGTGGAAGAATCGGTAGAAGTCAACATAGGCACAAAAGAGAATCCTCGACTGGTTTATTTTGCGGCGTCATTGACAACAGAAGAGTAGCCAGAGCTCCACAACTTCTTTGCACAAAGACATATAAATTTTTCCTGGTCATATGTAGACATGCTGGGGCTGGATCCTAAACTTGTTCTACATCATTTTCCCTTACAACCAGGTGCCAAACCAGTGAAACAGAAATTGAGAAAAATGCACCCACAGATTGCTTTATTAGTCAAGGCAGAACTCAAGAAACTATTAGACGTTGGTTTCATTAGATCTATCGACTATGCAAATTGGATTTCCAATCCTGTACTAGTCACTAAACCAATTGGGGGCATCCACATCTACACCGATTTTAGAGATATCAACAAGGCTTGTCCTAAGGATGACTTCCCTTTGCCTAACATAGACATGATAGTTGACATGACAACAGGATATGAGATGTTGTCCCTTATGGATGGATTTTTAGGATATAACCAAATCAAAATTGCAACTGAAGACCAACCTAGATGACTTTCACTTGTCCTTAGGGAATGTATTGCTGGAATGTTATGCCCTTCAGACTCAAGAATGCTAGAGCAACCTATCAGCGTGCCATGACCACCATCTTTCATGATCTAGTACACACTCTTATGGAAGATTATGTCAACGATCTTATTGTTAAATCCAAGACAAGGGCAGAACATTTATACGTTTTAGACAAGATATCTCAAAGGCTGGAAAAGTATAAGGTGCGACTCAATCCCAAGAAGTGTGTGTTTGGAGTGAAGTTAGGAAAGTTGTTAGGCTATATCATTTCCAGATGAGGCATTGAAGTGGATCCAGCTAAGGTAAAAGAAATTATAGACATGCCTCCACCCACTAATCTCAGTCAACTAAGGACACTACAAGGAAGAATGCAATCCATTAGAAGATTTATAGTGCAGTTAGCAAATAAGACACATCCTTTTCAACATCTATTTAAGAAAGGAGTACCCTTTGCATGGACAACTAGGTGTAGAGAGGCTTTTCAATTGATTAAGGAATATTTACTCACACCACCAGTCTTAATGCCACCTATTGAAGGGAGACCATTGATTCTTTATATCATAGCAACCCATTCATCACTCGGAGCATTTCTTGCACAAAATTACAATGAAGGTCATGAAACGACAGTCTATTATATCAGTCAGACTTTGGTAGGTTATGAGCTCAACTATAGTACCATTGAACATGCCTGTCTTGCCGTAGTATTTGCTACCCAAAAACTAAGGCATTATATGCTAAACCACCAAACAATGCTGATTGCTAAAATAGATCCTCTAAAATATCTTCTCAGCAAGGCAACGTTAACAGGGCGACTGGCCAAATGGGTTATGATACTTAGTGAGTATGATATCTAATATTTAGAAAGAAAGTCTATTAAAGGACATGTCATTGCTGATTAGTTAGCTAACGCACCCATACAGGTAGATCACCCATTAGTTGCATACTTTCCTGATGAGTTCATATTCACAATTGACACAAACATAACATGAAAACTGTACTTTAATGGCTCACATACAAATCATGGCTCAGGGGCTAGTATACTGTTTATCACACCACAGGGTGATTCCATCCCTACGTCATTCATGATTTCATTTCCATGTACTAGCAACATAGCAGAGTATGAAGCTCTAGTGACAGGGTTACGCATGGCAGTCAAGTGGAAAATTAAGAACCTACAAGTATATGGCAATTCCCAACTAGTAATCAGATAGGTAAATGATGATTATGAGACTAAGGATGAGAAGCTTTCCCCCTACAAACGCATGGCTGATAGATTTAAAGAGTACTTTGACAAAGTCAAATTTCATTAGATACCTCATGTTTTAAACAGGGCAACAGACGCTATGGCTACAATTGCATCACTTCTCGACATTCCTAACAACGTGCCTAAGTTCGAGTTCTTCGTAGAACAACTTTTGGCCCAAGCCTACGATATCCCAAATTCTGAAATGGTGTGTGGCATTGTTGGTCTTGATTCCCCATGGTACAAAGAAATATATGACTACCTTCATGCCGAAGTCATACCCATTGGCCTATCGAACAACCAACATAGGACATTCCTCTACAAGTCAGCCAAATACACCATCGTCGAAGACACCCTATATAGACGTGCCTTAGATAATACCCTACTGAGATGTCTTGATTCTATGGAAGCACAAGCATCCTTGCATGGGGTGCATGAGGGTATATGTGGTTCCCATTCAAGCGATCCTACTTTAGCCAAAAAGATTATGAGACTGGGTTATTACTGGCCTACTATGGAAAAAGACTCATATGTCTTTGTAACGAAATGTCGCCAATGCCAAGTTCATGGAGACTTGATACATGCGCTAGCACAGGAGCTCCATCCTATAATGTCACCATGGCCCTTCGTCCAATGGGGACTTGACCTCATAGGTAAAATCCACCCCACATCATCTAATGGACACAAATTCATTATTACTGCCACTAAGTATTTTAAGAAGTGGATTGAAGCCATTCCTATGAGATACATTACTGACACACAGACTTCTAAATTTATCCTGAACTATATCATCTGTCGGTATGGTGTCCCCCAGTCCATAATCATCGATAATGGCCGCCCCTTTAAGAATCAAGAAGTCCACCATCTATGTGATGAATTTCATATTCAACATCACTTTTCCACTCCATACTACCCACAAGGTAATAGCCAAGCAGAGGCATCTAACAAAACCATCATTGGAATCCTCAAGAAGACTTTCAATGATGCTGGTTGTGACTGGCATTTACAGCTTAACCCTGCCTTATGGGCTTATCGCACAAGTATCAGTACTCCCACTGGTGCCACTCCCTATTCACTAGTCTTTGGTTCTAAAGCTATTCTTCCTATTGAGGTCGAGATTCCTTCCCTAAGGGTATCCTTGAAAGGCCACATTGATGATGAAGAGTACCGAGTCTCAAGACTCCATGAGCTAGAATTCCTGGATGAGCAAAGATAGAAGGCATTAGACCATCTCCAAGCATATTATAATCACCTTCGTCGTAGCTATAACAGGAAGGTCTTGAACAAAAACTTTGACATTGGTGACCTGGTTTTAATGGAGAACCCAAAAAATCAAGCATAAAGAGACAAACCAGGAAAGTTTGAACCAAACTAGTTAGGACCTTATATTGTTACAGAAGCTTTTGGATCAGGAGTGTACCAAATCTCTACTCCTAAAGGGGAACCATTGTACTCGCCAATCAATAGTCTGCATTTGAAGAAGTTTTACGCATAGCTTCTGAGAGCCTTGGCTTAATTAGCAAAAAATACAAAAAAAATGGAAAATCATAAAAATCGTTACCAAGGTGAAAACCTGGCAAACAGGTGTCATGGTAACACCAAAAAAATTAGATAATCAAGAAAATAGTAAAGACAAATTATTCATCCAATAGTGAAAACCACTTCGGTGGTGCTTTGGATAGGTACCATGGTGAAAACCAGGAAAACAATCACCATGTGTAGTTGACTCTGCTCCTTTGTCTACTATTATTCTAATCTACCTACCCTATACATAGTCCACTTCCCTATACATACACTCTATCATTTTACATACTACCTATCCCTGTACATACCCCTTATATTTCGTATCCATCGCTTGTATATACCATTCATAATAAGTGGTAGTCTTTCCCATAACTTGGAACGATTGACATCGAGCACATTTCATACCCCTCATTTTATCCTATTCATAATCAATTGGTCTTATACTCAACTGGGGGAAAATGCTTGACATGTGTCATTTTGATTCTTCCATTGGCTGTGTTGAAGATGTAAAACCATAGAAAAATCCACAAACATCACAAAATGACCTGAGAAAACACAAAAACATCAAAAAATTTCAAAAAGAAAAAAAAATCAAAACATTGTAAAAAACTAAAAACAGAGTCAAAGTCAGTCGCACTTGTCAGTCTTTGTCGTTTGTCAAACTACGTTGCCTCTATGACTGGATGTAGGCAAGGCCATCTGTCGATGTGCCCTCGAGGCATTAGGTTAGTCTGTATAAAATCATGATTCAATCCATATGTCTATATGACAAGGTCATTGGTCATGTCAAACTAAGAGGTCTCTGCGTGTATAACGTAGGTAAGGCCATCAATCGATGAGCCCTCGAGGCCGCACTAGGTCAGTCCATTAGGGTTCATCACATTCACTTTCACACACGTCTTCTATTAGTTGTCAGTCTTGTTAGTCAAAGTCCAGTCAAACTATGAGGTCTTTGCATGTATAACGTAGGCAAGGCCATCAATCGATGAGCCCCCGAGGCCGCACTAGGTCAGTCCTTTAGGGTTTGTCATCACACACAGTCCATTGTCAACACGTCATATCAAGTCATGCATTAATATGGTGAACAAGTCAACAATGTCTCTAAGTCAAATCAAACAACTTGCCAAACGAAATAATCAAAACAATCAATCTTTGTCTTATTCAGGATGAGTCCTTCTTGAGTATTGATACCAACAAAACATCTATGTCTTATACAGGATGAGTCCTTCCTGCATAATCAACATGGTCAAACAATCAAACATAGCCTTACAAAGGTTATCACATCAACGACATCTGACTCAATGTCTTATACGATACATGTCTTTCTGAAACCAGGCTTTGTCATGCCTTATACAGATAGTCATAACATCGAAACCAGACTCAAATTCTTATCCGGTATGTGTATCTCCTAAAATCAGGCTTTATCAATCAATCCTTTTATCAATCAAAACATATCAAACAAATAGATCAAGTTTTGGAAAATATTTCACTGGCTTTTTGACTTTATGGCTTATTTATCTTATCATTTATCTTGAATTGATGACTAGGGATTATGTTACTAGCTTTCTCAAGGATGTCCCATGAAGGATTTAGAGAAGCAATGATGTATCAGAATTCTGTTTTCTTTGACTGCTGTCTGTCAACTGTCTTTTAAATTTGATTTTGATTCATGTTACTAGTTTCATCAAGGATGTCCCATGAAGGATTTAGAGGAGCGATGATGTCTCATGACCTGTCTTTTCTTTTGTTTGCTATCTGTGGTTTGTCTTGACAAAAAGACTGGGGCAAATTATGCCTTTAGTATGAGTTAATGACAATCCTTGTCTGTGACTATCTATTGTTAGCAAGTGGATGACCTTGCACACCTTGATCTATGTCATATCATGGTGTTTGTATCCATTTGTATTAGTCCCACCCAATGATGATAAAGTGCAATACCTTTTGTGATACAACGAAACATCGAAGATTGCTAATACTAACATCTATCGCATCTCTTTCGTTATTTCTTAATCTTTCTTTCTGCACTAACAGTTCTTCTTTCTTACATTATGATGGAGTCCTGTGACACACAACAATACAAGTCATCCTGCATACACATACAGGTTAGAAAAATGCATACATCTAGGCATTTATCATATTTAGGAAATCATGACATAATGGACATTCATCATCATACAATACATATCATAAGCATTCCATGTACAAAACAAATGTAAATACATGCATCACATTGCATTTGTATATCATCACATGTAGCATGCATTGTACATATGACATCATATTGCATGTCATAATTATAAATTGCATACATCATATAGAATCAACATTATATTATTAGCTGCATAAACATCATAAAATAAATATGATCATTCATCACATAGGCATATAATATAAATATCACATGTATAAATAAAGACTGCATAATCACTACATAGAAATGCATATCATGAGAATCGCTGCCAAAATCATATATATATATATATAGCTCAACAGTGTCACAACACAATGTCATAATGTATCAATAATACATGGAAGCCCGTAGGCTATAGAATCATAATACAATGTCTCGAGGCATATCAAGAAGTATCCCTATCCTAAACTGCCACTACTATCGTGGTTGGAGTGCATGGATGAATGATGTCGGGAACCCGATGACCTGTGAGCTGAGGGAGGCCTGTCATACAAACCTGCTCTGCGTGGCTACTCCACACCCTCTATGCTAACTATCCTGGCGTGGGTCCTAGTCTGTGACCTGCTACTACGTGCCTGTGAGAAGCTGGGAGCCCGTCTCTTTGGACGAATCTCTACCTCATATAAATCACGGTAATAAGTCTCTCTCTCCCCAACTCTGACTAACTCTCTAGAAAAGGCAATTGATGGTCCAGTACATAAAGCTCTATGCTATGTAAATCTCTACTCAGTCTCCTATCTTTGAGCTATGGCCTAATCCCTATCCATCACTGCTCTATCCCTCTCCATTCGATACGCATCCCTCTCGGACATCAGGACTCTCATCTGCTCCTCCAAGGATGCAACCTGAGCATGCAATGTATCTGAATCAGGATCCACTGCCCCTGTGTCATCCTGCCTGACCCTCGTTACCCCATCCTCCTCCTCGTCCAACTCCTCCAAAATCCGGTCTCAAATCTCTCTCTCATGATCATCATCCTCCTGGTGGGCACCCAAAAACCCCAGGGCATCAATCTATGCCTCCTCTCGCTCTGCCTCCTCCTCTACAGGAACATCTGGAATGACCACCTCTCTAGGATGCTCCTCCTCTCTGCCAACCTCTACGTGAACCTCCTCCCTACCTCTACCTATATCTGGCATGGCCACATCCTCCTCTCCCCGTCCCTCCTCCCAAATCGGTGATAATGGTGGCCCTCATCCCCTCCGTCCACGTCTACCTCTCCTCCCACCTCGTCGACCACCTCTGCCATCATCTCCATCATCACTATGGCCTCCTCTACCTCCTTGACCTCTACCTCTGCCACACCTACCTCATGGTCCTATCCCTCACTGCTCTACTGGCGCTAACTGATCTGGATCTGCCAGGGGAATCGGCCTATGCACGGCCCACCACTGATCATACTCCTCTGTGGTACATGGGTCTACTGGACCATCTCTCCAACCCCAAGGGACTGCCTGCAACTCATCGATGTCTGCCTCAACTATAGCCATTGGAATCTCTGGACCCCATAGGGGGACCTCTCGCGATGACCTTGTGAACTTAGCCCATCCTCTCGGCACGTCCTGTATCTCACCAAACTCCCGCAGGACACGATTTGGAAAGTGACGCTCTATGATGTGGACATGTGACACTGTTCGCCCAATCAAATACTGTATCTATTAGCAAAAAGGCAGGTGCTCATCCTCATCAGACCAGTCTGCGCATCCCAAGTATGGCCTTCATGTAAACTACACCATCATATCTATGGTATGCCTGAAATATCCTGTGTCTCCTATGTGGTGCTGAGTGTTCGCCCTTGCATAACAGAAGGCGTAGGGGGCTCTGTGTGGTACATCTACTATCACCGGTGGCTGGAAGATTGCAATGTGTTCCCACGCCCATACCATCAGGAGCGTGGTACCACAACTCATGGACTGTGCCTCTCAGTAGGCAATATCATGTAAGTGAAAATATAACATCCCAAGGAGACAGGGACCCCAAGCATATACCTCTCGTCTCTCTAACGTCCCTACTAACATCTCCCCCCACCCCACGGGAAAACCATGACCTCGACGGTGAGGAAGTACTATCCCACCTATCAATGTGCATAATAGGCAGTCCAACTGCCTATACCTCTGCGCTAATACATGCCATCTAATCTCATAATGGTCAAACCCTAGCTGTTTGACGTCTGCATGTGGGTAGTATCGACACATCTCGACAATACCCCTTTGGGTATCATAGCTCACCCGTGTGCCTCTAATCGGAAGTCTGAGGATCCTGTACACATCCTCCAGTGTAAGTGTGGCCTCTCTAGTAGGCAGGTGAAAGGATGATGTCTTTGAGTGCCACCGCTCGCACAATGCTGTAAGTAAACCCCAATTCTCCCGAATTTGGGGCATGTCTGTCACGTGTAGTAGACCTAGGTGCCATAGAAACTGTCGCTTTGCACTCTGCAAACTGTCTTTGAAGTGAAAAGTCATCAGTCTCGACTCTTGCGTGTATACACTATCCAACACGACCTGCAATGGAATTATACATGCCTCATGTCAGCATCAAACATCTATCCTAGTGCAAAATGAGTAAATTAACTACTATTCAAATGCATCGTTATTTTGCAAATGCGTCATTCTTTAGCACATGCGTCGTTATTTTACATATGCGGTGCATAAAAATAAAATGCGTCATTTCATTCATCAAATGCGTCAATCTTTGTCAAATGCATAACTTCACAATGCAAATGCATGCATAATCACAAGTGCGTCTGCGCAAATTATCTATATCTGCAACTGGGAAAATTATAAAAACAAATACGTTGATTTATTACACATGCGTTGAATTAAATACAAATGTGATGATTTACAAACATATGCAGTGCATAAAAATGCAAATGCGTTGATTTTTGTCAAATGCGGTTAACTAAATTACAAATGCGTCGAACCACATAACATCTACGCTAATCTACCTGCGTGTTTTTGCATATGCATTGATCCGCATGCAAATGTGTTGTTTGAGCATTCACATGCAGTGTCTTAATAAAATGACGCATACATAAAATTCAAATTAAATGCCTCAAAATATGTGCAAATTAAAATTTTCAAAAGTCAAGTTCGGGGTACATACTGGGGGGTCTGAGTCGGCTGGCCACCTGAAGGTCCCGATCCTGTATGCGCGATGGTGAGTGTTTGGAACAGGAGACATCGTCGCTGTGGGTGTAGAGAAAAATCTCAATTTTAAAGCTGAGTGGGTGAAAATGACTTGGTTTTTACCCCAATTTCTATATATACTTAGGGTTTTGGTGGCATTCTTTCCTACTAGCCGCGTTAACTTCTAATTTCGATCAACCCGTACCTGTACCTAACATATCCAAACTCAATTTTGTCAACTCCACTGCATTTCTGGCTATCTAATAGACTAATTGGGATCATTTCCAAAATTTTCTGAACTTTTTTGACAATTTGTCAATTTTCCCGAGGGGGCATACCTTCACCTATTTTACATTGGGGCATATTTTTTATCAATTTTCTTTGACACAATGCCGAAATGACATTGTATCAAAGAGGGAAAATGTAGACACCAAAATTTGGTCTAAGCCTGCGACTTCAATATTCTTCATAATTCATATTCTTCATGGTCATGATTAATTAATGTCAATTATTTAATTATTTTGTATAGTCTTCATTTCTTCTATTAATTAAATAATCTTAATTATTTAATTAATTCACACTTTTCTTTATTTTATCTAATTAATTAAATAAATGTTTTTTATTTAATTATGTTACTAATTAACCTTATCCTTCTGTCAAATTAAATAAATTCTTATTTAATTTACTCTTTATCATACTTCAACTATAATTAAATAAATTCTTTATTTATTTAATTATTCATTTAAATCCCTTCATCACTTAATTAAATAAATCTTATTTATTTAATTATTCTTCAAATATCAAATCTTGAATTAAATGAATTATTTAATTCATGAATTCTATTTAATGCATTCCTCTATATTTAGATAATTGTGTGAGTTATCTAAGTATTCATTTTTACTCGACTCAAAGATCTATTCAAATCGCTCAGTTAACTCTTGATTTAATGTCTGAGTGGTGTTCTCGAGTAATCTATTCGTCAAATCATTCAATCATCCAGTTCTAACTTATTTGCGTGTACATGCAAATTAATTAAATATTCCTATTTAATTAATTAAACCTTGTGTGTGCATTCGAACAAGAGTTGCTTTAATCCATCTTCATCTTTGTCATGCAAAGATAATTCTTATGTTTTCGAATACCAAACTGGAAGATTAAATCATTTATTTAATATTTAATTCTATTTCTAATTTATATCACTCATGTCATTACTAACTGTTATAAAAATGCATGACTAATCAGTCAATCTCAACCGTCCGTTGATCTTTTAATCCTAGCCTGTTGTTCGAATAATCAATTTTCTATAAATTGATCTGGTCTTCATCATTTCAATCTCTCTTGAAATCTTATGACTTTTGTGAGAACTTATCTTGAATCTTTGATGTTTTGCTAAATCATTATCTTAGGCTATACTTGCATGAACTCTTGAAAATATGAGGGAAATTATACTACAACAGCAAAATGGAGAAGGGCAACCTAGATGAATCATGGAAATACATACAAATTTGGTGAGATTGTTTCAAGTTTTATTTACATTTTTACTTTCCTTTGTTCTTTGTTGCTTAGCATTAGATTGCATTTAGATTTGCGTTGCATGCTTGCTTTTAATCCTTTCTTTGTGCACTTTCTTGGCCTTGCAATAGCTATTCAGGTTAGATGTCTAATCTCTAAATCATGGCTGTAAAGGCTGAGTTATGAAATCATTATAGGAGGCCAACATTTTTGGTGTCATTGTCGGGGATTGTATCAAGCTAGGGAGTTTTTTTTGGAGTCATTGTTAGTTTCTTGCTGTAGTGTTTTTGAAGTTGTTCTTAGTATATCCTCATTTAGGAAGTAATGATCCCCTTATTCGTTACCAATTTTTTGTGTGAGCTGATTGATAGTGAGTAATACCGCATGCATAGAGGAAGGAGAAGGGATGCTTACGGGAGATTCCTTCCTAACAATCCTAATCCATTCCAGTTAGTTGAATATCAGAATTTACTAGAAGAAGAAGAAGAAGATCCACACCCCTTTGCAGATGCATATCCTGATCTGACTAGTTCTGAAGTCTCCTATGAAGATCAAAATCAGCCTGAGAACCCCCTTGCTTTGGAACTACATCAAGCAGGCATGGGTGATGCAAATGGGAACAAACCTAACCCACCAGCTTTTCCTTTTCCCATTGCCCATCAAAATGAAGTTTACAACATTAAGAACATTCCTTCCTCGACACTCCCAAAGTTTTATGGACTTCTTATAGAAGATCCTGATACCTTCGTATTTGAGTTTGACATACTCTGCAGAAGTTATGATTATACTACTGATGCCTATCGACTTAAGTTATTTCCTACCACTCTGAAGGAAGCTGCATTAAGATGGTTCATGAGCCTAGGAAAAGATACTATGGAAACTTGGGAAGACATGAAGACAAAATTCCTTGAGAAATACAAGGAATATTGCAGGGGTAGTGACATGAGAGGAGGTGACATTTTCAGGATGCAACAAAAGGAAGATGAGAGCCTAGAAGACTAAATTGCAAGATTTATGTTTTGCCTACTAAAATCTCCACACCATGCACTTAATGAGGATTCAAAAAAGTTACTTTTTCTAAGAGGAATCAATGATAGCTACACTGATGCCTTGGACCTCATGGAAGGAGGAGATATCTCCCAAGTTCCTTGAGAGGATATCAAGAAAATATGCCAGAATTACTCTAGGGAAGCTTCAAAGAAAGGGAGAGCTTATTAGTCTTCCATGGGTAAGTCAACTACTGGTGGAGTTTCAAGAATGGAGATCACTCATTTGCTGGAAGAATTCAAGCAAGAAATTATCAACAATCTAGCTACTCAATTAGGTACACTTCAGGCCAAGAAGAAGCAAGAGCAGGCAGAGACGATGTTGACAGAGTATTTTCCCCACTACAGACAAAAGAAGAAGGACTACAAATGTAAGATGGTAGCTAACCTGGAAAGAAAGAAAATTTTAGTTGAGTTCAAGCAAATTCAAATTGAAGAAGACCAAGTCTATTATGTTGCACAAAGGAAGCCTTGGGATCTAAGACAAGGTATGCCACCAGATCCACTATCCTATGCTGGGCCATATTTTAACTCTTATTCATCTCATAACCAATGGAAACCCCAATATCCACCTAGTTATGGAGGATATCCACCACAACCTTGGAGTAACCATCCAAATGCTTGGACCAGTCATCAAAGTTCTCCACCTCAGTGGCAACAACATCAGGGGAATTGGCAACAATTTCAAGGGCATTGGCAACCACCTCTAGGAAATTGGCAACAAACAAATCAATAGAGAGGAGGACAACAATGGCCTACTCAGACAACCAATTACATGTAGCCACCTTCTCAGTCCCAACAACCTACTCTAATGCCTCCACCTACTAATCCAACCTCAAATGCACCTAAACCAACTCAGCCCACACCCAATCCTAATAACAAACCACAACAGCAGCCTGCATACTTAGTTGATTAAAATAAATTCCCTGCATATGCTATGAGTGTAAGTGATATCCATCTACGTTCAGGAACCACTCTACCAGGCCCTTCCAAGACCATCATCACTGAGCTTCCTATGGAAGAGGAGGAGGAGGAGCCTTTGAATGACCCCATTCAGCCAATTGCACCTAAAAATCATGAACCAGTCCAAGTCAAACAGACCAAGCAAGAACCACGATTTCCTCAGAGATTGGAAGTTGCCAAGAAGAAAGAAGAAAAGGAAGATACCACTTTTGATATCCTAGATCAGCTAAAGCATATATGTGTTCAGATACCCCTATTTCAGGCCATAAAGGATGTTCCAATCTATGACAAAGCTATCAAGGAAGCTTGTCTTAAGAAGCCAGGTAGAAAGAAGAAAGACCCAACTACAGTTCATGTGGTGGGCCAGCTAGCTGATATTATGCTGGGAAAAGTGACTATTCCCAAGTATAATGACCCAGGCAGTCCCGTGGTCGCAGTTGTCATAATCGGGATCCAAGTGAAGAATGCTCTGATTGATTTAGGGGAATCAATCAATTTAATTACCAAAGACATCCTACAACAACTAAATATTGCAAGTATTAGATCTACTCCTACTGTCCTATAGCTTGCCGATAGCTCTACTGTTAAGCCTGATGGGGTAGTGGAGGATCTTGTGGTAGTTCTAGACTCCTAGGAGTATCCAACATACTTTATGATTCTTTCTCCTAAGGCTACAATAGGCGGGTATCCCATCATTCTTGGAAGGCCTTGGTTGGAAACTATAGATGCATACATTCGATATCATTCTGGTGAGATGACCATTTCAGATGGGAGGAGCACTAAATTTTTTTTTTTCTCTATCCACCTGCTCAACCATCTCCTGATGAAGATAATTCTATTTGGCCACAAGTTGGTGAAGAGGCCAAGGATGTTAACTTGGTGGCACAACTTATGATGCTGGAAAGACGCTCTTTCATCTAGCTCCAAGATGAGGATGAAGTGTTGGCTAATCTAATTTAGAATCATTATGAAGTGGAGGAAGCACCATCTTCTACTTCGGTCAGGACACTTCTGCCTGCTCTTCCTGCAGCCACTGTTCTTGCAGACATTTTTACTATAGCTACTCTTCCTGCAACAATTGTTCCTGCACACATTCTTCTTGCAACAAGAGGTATGCTCCATACATTGCTTCCGTGTGAACTAAAGGTACCATGTATTAATGAAGCAGTCATGATAGAAGTAACTACACAAATCCAACTGTCTGAAGGAAAATACCTGAATGTCGAAGAGCAGCAACTGTTATTGGCAAACCTATTAAGGGTCCATCAGCATGCATTTGCATGGGATTATCATGATATGAAAGTTATGGATCCTAAACTTTGTACACACAAAATTTATATCAGAGATGATTGCACTCCAATAAGACAACCACAAAGAAGAATCAACCCTGCATTAAGAGAGATTGTGAAAGGAGAATTGCAAAAATTACTAGATGCGAGATTTATATACCCCATTTTAGATAGTCAATGGGTGTCTCCATTAGTGATTGTTCCCAAGAAAGGAGGGAAATGGCGAGTTTGCATTGATTATAGAGAGCTTAATTCTACTACCAAGAAGGATCACTTTCCTTTACCCTTCATTGATCAAGTTTTGGACACACTTGCAGGAAAGTAATATTTCTCTTTTCTAGATGGATTCAACGGCTACAACCAGATCCAAATTGCACCAGAAGACCACATTTACCTGTCCATGGGGGACCTATGCCTATTCGGTGCTCCCATTTGGCTTGTGCAATGCACCTGCAACTTTCCATAGGGCAGTCATTAGCATCTTCTCAGAAATTTCTCATGATTGCATGGAGATTTATATGGATGACTTCACCACTTATGGTGCTTATTTTAATCAAGCATTGGAGAATCTCAAGAGAATTCTATAGAGATGTGAGGATTAAAATTTTTCCTTGAATATTGAAAAGTGTTTCATGATGATGCAAGAGGGTGTAGTTCTTGGCCACTACGTCTCCCACAAAGGAATTCAAGTAGACCCTGCAAAAATTGAGGTAATCACAATTCTTCCTACACCTGCAAAACAAAAGGATGTTAGGAGTTTCTTGGGCCATGCAAGATATTATAGGTGATTCATCAAAGATTTCAGTAAGGTAGCAACACCATTGTATACCCTTCTCACTAAAGATGTTGAATTTCAGTGGACTGAAGCTTGTGACAAAGCATTTTCTGACTTGAAGGCAACCTTGACTCATTCTCCTATACTCAAAGGACCAAATTGGGAGTTTCCCTTCCACATCCACATTGATGCAACAAAATATGCCATAGGAGCAGTCTTAGGACAAAAGAGGGAGCTATTGAAAATGTTATTTACATTGTCAGCAAAAAATTGCAAGGAGCTGAATTCAATTATACAGTGACGGAGAAAGAGATGCTGGCAGTAATCTATGCACTGAACAAATTCAGACATTACATAATGGGCTACCAAATCTTTGTACACATTGATCATGCAGCCATTAGGTATCTCATGAATAAACCTTTGATCACATGTAGATTGGCAAGATGGTTATTGTTGATGTAGGAGTTTGATATAACCATTGTAGATAAGTCAGGGAAGGCTAATGTTGTTGCAGATTTTATTTCAAGTCTAACTACATCAGAAGATAATTAGCCCATAGATGACTCTTTTCCTAATGAGCATCTATTCTCTCTTAGTGTACAAATACCTTGGTATGCTGACATAGCCAATTACTTGGTTACAGGTATAATTCCTTCTCACTTCTCTCCAAAAGAGAAAATGGCACTCATTGAAAAATATTTTCCTTTCTCTTGGATTGCTGGATGTTTGTTTTATACTGGACCTGACCATGTCATGAGAAGATGTGTGAGAGAAGATGAGACATATGAAATTTTGCATGCTTGTCACAACGAACCATGTGGAGGACACTTTGCAGCCAAGAGGACAACAATGAAGATTTTGAACACAAGATATTACTGGCCAACACTCCATAAGGATGTAGGAAGGTATACCAAAAAATGTGATAGATGCCAAAGAATGGACAAACCAACC
>VDFB02322083.1:18202596-18259372 GCA_007258455.2 Sequoia sempervirens | reverse complement strand
GATTAGATTTAAATGCATAATGTCGATTAGGATTATTTGCATGTCTACGCATGGTCTCACGACACCAATTGAACTTCTTTGTGTTTGATGGCTTAGTGAGTGAATCTAGAATATTCCCTAAGGTGTCCAATTTTGTAATGTGAGTCTTCCACCCTTACTATTTCCCAAACAAAGTGATATTGAACATTAATATGCTTTGTACAAGAATGATACATTAGGATTTTAGCTAAAAAATGGCACTCTAACTATTGCATCCAATTATGATCCTACACTAAAATCCAGTATATAAATGCAACCTCTCTAACCACAGTATGTCCTTACAAGAATGTGTCATGGCCATGTACTATTTAGAGAAAGATCTATGGGATGTCAAATTGAACTTAGTCTCATCAACTTATGCAAATGAACTTGCTAAGTGGAATATCAAAAATCAAAAAGCATTAGGGACTATTGGTCTTGGCTCAATGTCAAAACCATACCTACACCATGTGGATTTCATGAAATTTACAAACAATATTTGGAAGTCACTAAACAAGCTTTTTGGATCTGAAGCAAAAAGTACCAAGATGACATTGAAACAGAGATTATATGGATTGAAGATGGAAAAACGTGCAAAAATGGTAGATCGTATAAGTAAGTTTTACTCCTTACTAAATCAATTAGCTGGCATTAATGAAAAAGTAAAGGATTATGATGCAAAAGCAATACTTTTGAATGGTATGCCTAAGAGTATGTCTTTACATTAAGCAAGGTAAAATTAGCCTTGAAGGAGTAATATCTACTCTACTTGAGAAAAATGAATGCTCAGAACTAGAAGAATTATTATATCTCCATAAAAGGGGGCAAGTACAAATCAAAGCATGTTCCTTCAAAAGGAAAAATAAAATGTTACTATTGTAAAGAAGCGAGATATGTAATTTTGAATTGTAAGAAGAGGGCACAAGATCTATTGGATGATAAACTAAATCAAAATGCTTACTTAGCTGAAGAAATAAATTGGGAAGAATATGCAAAAGATGAAGAACTATCTTGTCCTAGTGATGAAGAGTATTTATTTTAGATAAAGTCAAAATGGAGGTTGGAGACATTAGAGGAAGGAGGCTAAATAGTGCCTCTTGTCAACCACTAACATTGAGGTCACCTTTTGTATTAGTGGTATTTTATTTCATTTTATTTAGTACAAAATAAATAGTGTAAACATTCCCCTGCTAAGTTTGAAAAGAGGAGAATGTAGATATCATTGATGATGTAAACAATTGTATAGGAGAGTAGTTGGCTATAGAGATCCTCTAACTGATAGATTTCTTAGAAGTGTGGTTGGTTGGTGATAATTTCATTGGAAGTGAAAGTGGGATAAGTTATCATATGTAGGTGACCATGTGTAGCAAGATCAAGATAGCAGTATGCAGACCTAAAAGTATGCATAGGCATATGATTATGTTTCTAGTTCATGTGATGTATTTTCTCTCCATGTCCATACTAAGGGGGTGTTAGGAATTAGTGTTCACATGGGTGTTTGTGTTAGCTTTATTAGAATGTGTTATAAAATAAATTTATGTAAGTTAATATTAAGTTGTTGAGAAATAACTTAATATTATATTATGAGTGTGTAATTATGTGTGAGAATAATAATGTAAGTGAGTTGTTTTTTATTAGAGGTAAAAAAATAAATTGAAGGGGCCCAAAACCCTTTACCAAAAAGAGCAACTAAAACTAAAGAAAACTACATAAAATATATATCAGCCCAAACACAACACACCATCAGTGAGACATCAGCCAAAAAGGAGGAACAAATAACAACACGGTTGAATCCTGATAGCAATATCATAAAATAACAACACTACATATTTTTCAGGATATCAGTAGCCTCCGCATCACTCGCCATAGCCTTCTGACCTTCATCCAAGACATCAAACAGATCTTTAACAAGAGCCCCAGCCTGAGCCTTGGTCTTGTTTCACATTCTAGCCCCAGGCCCATCCGCATTCACCTCACTAATCAAAACATTAATCTTATCACCACCCTTATCAACAAGAACCTCTTCCTCCATCAACTTACCACCAACACCAGTATCATCAGCATGAACAATCTCCTTGTGTTTGTTGGTACTAAAAAAAGGAGAGGTAATACCAATAGACTCAAAATTAATAGTCCCCTCCCCACCCTTTTCCATGTTAGCACAAATCCTCTCCAATTGATCCTCTAGGGTGAGAATTCTTTCTTCATGATTATGGTTCATCTTAAGTGTTTCATCCACCACAATATTCAAAGATTCAAATAGTTCATCAATTTGGTTATGAACTGAAGACTCACCAGCTTTTCTCATCACACCCAAAACTTTAACATTGGTCATATTAAGTTCATGGAACACCCATTTAAACAATTTCAATAAAACAATGGAACCCTCTCTAGCAGTTTCCAGAACATCAGAAATATCTTCCCTATCAAAGTTGAAAACACCCTTACCCATAGCATCATCCTCTTGAGAGGAGCTTACCTTGTCCTAACTAGCAGAGATGTCCTTACCCTTCCCAGCAACAATCGACATTTTGATTTTTTGAATGGATTTAGCAATCTCCTCAACCACATCCTTCCTTTTCTTCTACAAATCCAAGTCCACAATCGAGGAATCCACAACACCCTATCCACCCACCATCTTGAGGGGAGAATCAGCTTACATCTAAAGCAATTGGCTCATAGACCTAACAACCAACTTATTTTTACTTCCCACCTCCAAGTCCTTCTTATGCTTTGTCCCCAAAATAGGGGGTGGTGAAGACGCCTCACCAGCCAATTTATTCTTCTCCTTCAGGTATCTACTCAACATTTCAGCAGCTAACTCCTCACTGTAGGTTGCATAACCCTTATTAGGGCTCGACACCCCTTTCTTAGACTTACCCAAATCAGGGAGTTATGGAACCAACTCCATGGAAACTTGAGAGAATTTAGGACATAGTCCACATCCTCCTTAGACTCAGACTCCTCTTCCAAGACAAGCTTCCTCTTCTTCCCTTTCTTACTAACCGACTCCTCTTCATAAACTGTTTCATACTCCACCGCCGGCTTCTGCTGCTTAGCCTTAGGGGTAGAAATTGGCTTAGAAACCTCAAATGATTTAGCATAATTAGATATTAAAAGAATGAGCCCCACATGTAGAACTAGATTTTTGGGGTTTCTTTTATGGTCCTTTAGACTAGAATCCAACGATGCTAAGAGATAATAAGGAAAAGAATTTCTCTTTTTATGGCAGAAATGATTGATCATAACAAAATGGTAAGAATTTACTGTAGAGAAGCATCCTTCGAGGGTGATATATATTGCATGAGTTCCTCGGCCACATCCCCCTACATCACCTTGAGTGAGCTCCTCTGGTAACTGCCACTCTTTGCAATCTTAAGGTCTTGAGCTTCATCCCCTTTGAGAATAATTTGCATGGCTGCCTACGATTCCTTCTTGTCCTTGAAAAATTTCTTACCTTCCATATACAACCCAATAATATTGGCTATAAAATCCTCATTCACATCAAACTCCATTTCGCCCAACTTCAGAACCTTGTTGTTCCATGCTTTTGCAAACAATGTCATCATCTATGGGTTGTTACCATGCAACCTTTCCAGGTACAGAGTCAGCCCACCTTTCTCTAAAACCCTCCACACCTCCAACTTCTTCTTGATAGCATCACAAGAGAAGGGATTTGCGTGCTTCCTATCACCTCCCATGGTTACAAAAATTGTAGAGCCGAGAAGCTTGAAAACTTTGAAAGCAATGAGGAGAAACCTTGAGAAGGAGATACAAAGAGTGCCCACAATCCATGTGACAACGGAATTATGGTAGGAGAAAATAATGAGCCTAGAGTTCCATTCCATACAGATATCAACCAAGGTACAATCAGCTCGATCCATATCTAGCTTACCATCCCTCCACATAATAACCTGTTGCATACCCCAAGCCTTATAGAATCATCAATCAATTTAAATTTGGCAATCATGATTAATACTTGCAATTGCCTCCATAGGGAGGGGGTCATTCACACCCCATTCCCTAAAACCCCTTACAGCTAGATTAGCGAAAACATCAACTAATCTGTTTCCTTCTCTCAAAATGTGTGAAATATAATACTCATCAAAGGATTTAAGAATATCAATAGCATCCCTAATCAAAGATTCAATAGTCCATGAAGGGGCAACACAATTCTTCAAATTATTAATAATATTGAGAGAATCCCCCTCAAGCCATACTTTCTTGTAACCTTTTAGTTGTGCCAACTTGAGACCATGATAGGCTACAACCGCTTCCACATAGTGGTTAAGTGAGTTGTTAATACAACATGCATAGAGATTTAAAAGTGAAAATAAGAGGGAGAGAATAAAGGTGGTTGAACAACCCACCTATATTTAGTGTGAGAAGTTAGTGGAGTTGTTATAGGAGTTAGATAACTCATCTTATATATTTGTAATATCTTATTCAATGTGAAGTGTGATACAAGCATAATATTATGTGTGCAAATTTTTAATTTTAGCTTCTATAATTTATGCCCAAATTTTCTTATAGACCCATTGTAGCATTGTACCATTTGATGATAAATGTTGCATGTTTCAACTTTGCATTATCTTTTTACTTGAAATCTTCTCATGATAAGGTTCTTTTAATATATGCTCATGCACCATAATGCTCCCCCTTTCCATGCCTTACCTGAGAGAAATTCCATGTATGTTGAACACCACACATGTTATGCATCGTACTCAACCAATATAATGTTGGTGCATTCTTGAATTGTGATGCACAATTATCTGACCATATGATCTGCTAACCAAATGTGACATTCCTACTAGCCAAATCACAATAGAACGTTTAAAAGTAACTTTGCACAAACTTTGTAGAATGTGTGTGATTATCACTAATATAAAAATAATACTCCCTCAATATCTTCATGTCTTATTTTGTATTGTTAGTGCATGAATGAATGCTATATGTACAAATATAGAAACCCAAGTGGAGTTGTAATACTATGATTGAACCTCTTTCTATGGTTGTAGTGTATAGTTCTTTTCAAAGTCTACATTTGAAATGACGGTACCATGAAAAAGTGTTTATTTGCATAACTCAAATTTTAAGTCCAATCATTGAGTTCTATGGGTATGAATTTCATACTCATACACTATATTCTCTCATAAAATAGACATAAATTGATACACTACTATATTTTCAATCACCATTCATACCTTTTTTCTTTGTTACTATCTTTTAGATTGTATACCACTGACTTATATTTTCTAAATTATTTTCAATTGCATGTGTATTATCCATATGTACACAACTTGGAAAACATTGAAAGCCACCACAACTATCACATCTTCCATCCAAGCATGATTTCTTGTAGAATAATTGGCAATCCACTCTTTCACATATAATTATTGAAATAAAATCTCATTAGTATGCAAACCTACATATATATGTCGATAAACATTATAATGATTAAAAAATTTAATATGTACTCTACAAAAAATTGTGCATGTGAAAATTGAAATTGAAGAAGAAAACGAGGAGGAAGAAGTTGAAATTGAATAAGAGACAAGGAATGAAACTCTGAAAGCTCCTAAAACTGTGAACATTGCTAAAGATACTAATGTTGATGATTCTAATACTGAATTTTTGAAAAACAGGTTGACTTACATGTAGGTCCAAATGGACGACATGGAGAAAGCCATATAAATCTAATGAGGGTGACGAATGGCCTCATCCATAGGGCTATGCTTGGAGTTGTCTCGGGCCAAACCAAGATCAGAAGAAAGCTTAAAAGGATGGGAAAGATTGATGAAATGAAGTACCAAGTTAAGGATGAGGGACCTGACTGGAGGGAGTATGTCTCCCATATTGGAGAATATTGGGACCTGATTGCAAAAGCCAAGTAATGGCTTTATTTCTCTTTTTTGGTTATGGTTGTCGTGCATTTTTTGGTGCTCCGTTTTAACATTTCAGACTGCTATTTTAATATAGCTTTGTTATGGTTGAGAACTTGCTAGACTCTGGTGGACCTTATAAATGGTCTTCGTAGTATTAATTGTTTTAGTAGTAGTATTCAGTTTTTGATTAAGTATGTTGGTTCTATGGTTACTGTTTTGATAATGGGCCTGAGTACCACCTTGGACTTGTTTCTTGTTGTTGGCTAGTGTTGTTCTCCCTAGATTGTTTCCTTTTTTGATATGTTGGCTTTGTAACCATGGGATTAGGGACCTTCCCTTGCTTAATTAATGAAAAACAAGTTGTGCATGTGTGATTTATTTTGATATGAAAAGTCTTTTCCACTTCAAAATACCTTTGACTAATTTTTTATTTAAGGATACATCTCTAAAAATATGGAGAAAGTTTGTGTTTTGAGTCATCCAAAAGTGATTTGGATGTGGCTCAAAATTTCGACAACCAATCCTCATTTTTAAAACATTTCTTTCATTAGGTGAAATTCTTGTGTTATTTTTTCAAAATTTTCCAATTAGAGGTTTCAAGGCTTGAATTATAATTTTATCATTCCTAGAAAGTTTACTAAAGAATGTCTATAATTCATTTATATTTGGGTCCTCACTCTTTCATGCCTCCTAATGGATTTCATTAGTGTTTTTTCTACTTATTTTTAGTGTTTGACTTATATTTCTTATTAGGTGAGATTTATTTGTTTGGTTAATTACTATAGTTTATGTAATTTCATGCCATGTGACATTGCTATCTTTGGTGTGTGAGGTGAAACCCACACTTTCATATGTACTCATTAGATTTTTTACAATAAAATTTTCACTTAAAGTATTTGATGTTTTTAGACCAAGAATCTTCATGTTATGGATCCAAATTTAAGATTTCTCAATATTTCAACAAATAATTGACATCTTCTGATTTCATTTAATTTTTCAAAAAATAATTTCCATATTTTATTCACATTTCTTCAACAAGTAAGTTTTGGAATCTTATCAACCATCGGTTTTGGAACATTCTCATCAATTTCAATTAAAAAAAAGCTTTCCTTGCAAAATTCTTGGAGGTGTTCTCAATGGTAAAATTGCCTCAATATTTGGAATGTCTTCAATATCAACTTGAGATGGGAAAGATGAAATACATTCAATTTGAGATGGGAAAGATGGCATACCTTCAACTTTACGATTCAATTTACTCATTGCACAAATATTTTACATTTGTTGCCTTTGTTTCTCCAAAGTATTCTCTTTCATGCCTTGATTGGATGCTTCCTATTCATCTTCTATTAGAAATGATGATATATCTTCTTCTGGTGTTTGATTTCTTACTTTCACAAAGTAGCATCATTCATTTCCTTTTCTTTGGATTCTTGGCTTTAAGCTCCTCTAATTTTTCAGTCTTTTGTCATTTCCTTGGCATGATGATAAATTATATATCTATCATGTATCTATCATAAATAATAAATGGATATTAGTTGATTTATGGTACGACAGAGCATCTAACCTTAACAAAAAAATGTAATGCATGATTAGAACAACCCAATGATATCCACAAACAATTAATTATTTTATATTATTTGATCAAAATATCATCATGAAAAAAAGTATGCCACATATATGTAGTGAATTGGATAATTTTAGTGGATTGTATATTTGTGTGCCTTCAAATGATCCTTATGAAAAAAGTATGACATGTTCCAAGAAATAATAAAAAATAAAAAAATCACTTGCATCCCTACAAGTGCAAAGCATAAGTTCCCTACCCTCCTTTGGCCCTAAAAATTATATTATAAGTAGGTCCTCCCTTGCCATTGTAGAGCATAAGTTTGGTGCCTTAAATTTTGTTGAAAGGGGTAGGTTATAATTCCACATGATAAAGGAAATTATGGTAAAGGTCCATGGTCAGTTGTCTTAAGTTATTAGGTAAGGTGTCGATAATTTGTTATATTTATTATAGATGGTGCAACACATAGGGTATGATGGAATAATTTAATGAATGAGGAGGTGGGGAGGAAGATATGAAGAGGATAAGGAATTAAATTAAATGGTGTGGTCATAAGATAAGAAGATGGTGGTGGATAAGAGTAATGGGTTTCATGAAGAGTAGGGGGGGGAAAGGAGGAGAATGAACCATGACTATGGTGGGAAGGGACATAGTAGTAGTAGCAATGACCATATTGGTATAATAAGGGATATTAGTGGGATGAGATATAAGTGAGTGATATTGAGGAGGAATGAAATAATGAGTGAATGATGGAAAAGGTATTTATGGGAAAGTGAAGGATTATATATTAGGTTGAATAAGGAAATAAGAAGGGGGAATAAGAGAGGAAGTAGGAATGGATGATGGAAAATATACAAAATATAAGTTTTAGAAGGAATAGAGGATGAGTTGGATTTCATATATCAAAAAATATTGGAAGGAGCATAAGAATGCACAATATGACCAATATTTTACATGACCTCTAGCCTCACAAGGTTTTTGAGAATGAGGTTTCTCGAATAATCAAGAAGATAAAATGGAATGGTGGTGCCCTTAGGATATATGAAATCCTTGACATCCCAAGTTTTTGATACAATCTTCATTCATTATTAGAGGTCAAGTTGTGCTTCCTAATCAATGCTATTTATAACCAGGAATAAATGCATAGTCTGATAAATGGAGATAAAGGAAGAACTAGCAATGAATGGATTGAGATGGATAATATGGCATGGGATGGTCCTAAAAGTATAGGTTATATATCTTTAAAAATAATATAGATGAGACATGAAAATAAAAAGCTACTTTATAACATATCAAATAATTGTATGAGTGAATTTGCACCCCATGTGCAAATCCCCTTTCTTCCTTTATCCACCTTAGAAAACCAAGTTCAGAGGCTTAATTCCACCTAAGTTCACTACTTGCATCCCACTTGGTCACTATTTTGAGTGTCAGTGGAGGAATTTCTGTCGGGGATGCCCGTGCGGTGCATAAACGTCTGTGTGGCGCACTTACGTCCCTAGCAGATTCCTGCGGTTGAACCTACATAGGTGTTACACTTCTCATTGGAGGTGAAGTTGTAATGCCCCCTTCGTCCGACCGACCCGAATATGGCCATTTTCTTCCACTCTTTCTTCAAATTCATCCCTTCAACATTCAATCCAACTCTTCACAACTTCTACAACTACCTCATTTCATCCATACTCACTCTCAAGATCAATTTCACTCACTCCAAGCATTTCAAGCATTCCATTGCAGCCAAAGCAACACTCCATCACTTCAGTAGAGAAATTTTGGGACCACACCATTGCAGTAGAGGCTCAAGTACTCTCATTTTCTCCCCCAAGCAACCTTGAGTGCTCTTGGTGGAGGTGGTAAGCTTCCCTCTCCTCTCCTCTATCACTTGGTTGAGTAGCATAACATTGTTTTGTAGTGTTTCTTTGCTCTTTACTACTTTATTTCCTTTATCTTGTTTCATTGGCTATCCGTGGAGGTGGGAACACTAAAGCGGGGTCTGACTGAGGCAGGACCCTATACAGCCACCCAATATTTTCCCTTTCTTGTTGTGTGTAGGAGTATGTGCTCTTTGAGAGGTCAGCTAGCAAATGAATTCCTTGGTGAGGTTCTCCTTGTTCTCTTCACTCTTGCATATTTACTTTATAATATTAGGGAGTACTTCATTTATTTAATCACATCATTCTATCCCTTTAGTTAGTTTTTTGGGCCATAAGCTTGTTTTACTAGTTTGACCTCATCTCCATTGTTGTCTGGTTGTACGGATGACAACGCACTTTTGAGATGCTAGCGCACAACGTTGACATCCAGAGACCACGCTTTTGTCCTCAGACAAAGAGATTTTTGAGACGTAGTATTAAACCTAGAAACTGGCTCGCCTAGCCTCTCCTTGTGTTTCAGGTCGATAGAGTAACTAAGTGGCCTCATGATCCTCATTACTTTCACCTCGCATTCCCTCACAATACACTTAGCTGATGTAAGTTAGGGCAGCCTATCGCATCTTGACCCTCTATGACTTGGGGTCTTGCATGCGGTGGTCCCCCTCTCTTACATTTTTGGTGAACCCGACATGAACCATTTTGGTTCCATCCTTGCGATCTTGACAGTTCCTTTCCTCATACTCTAGGAGTGTTGTAGGTGAGAGTGTTGTGAGGCTGTCGCCATACAACCCAACCTACGACCCCTAGTTGGCATAGTTGGAAGGTTCCAAAGGTATTGCACGAAAAAACCTTAATTGGGTCACTGTCTTGTCCGTTAACCTTTAGGGACTTGTGAAAGCATTGTACTAGTGTGTGTAATGGCTTCCTTCTAATACCAACCCATCCCCTCTGTGCAACTTGTGGATAGTGGTACTAGTATAACTTTCACTTTTGATGGGCTTTAACAAGGAATTGTCTCCTCTTTACATTATTGCATGGATCAACAGAAACATCGTAGCAGGTGTTCTCATTGATCTAACATCACAATTGAACATAATAATCAAGGAGATTATGCTAGTAAACTTCTTACACAAGGATGGGTATGATGCTCCTGTGAGTACCATCTGTACACATGATGGGCTTTCTGTACCCCCTTTGGGTAGTATTGTCCTATCAGTCTTAGTTGGACCTAAGTCCATGAGACTCCTATTTGATATCATCCCCAGGTCTGAACTCTTTAGAGTAAAATTGGGTATCCCTTGGTTAGTGGCAATGAACGTGGTACCCTCTATCATGCACAAATGTCTAAAATTTATCCACGGAGGCTCCGTGCATGTAATCCACGACACCGATTAGAGACTACCGGTTGCACGTGGTAGCTACTCCTTGGACCACTCCTGGCATGTGCTCATTGGTCCTCTTCCACCTAGGACAGACCTTTTGCATTGACCGTATCAGAACTATAAGAAAGGGTGCCTAAGGCCAAAAGTGAGATACCCTCCCTCACCTTATGCCATTTTGCATAAGGCTTGTTTAAAAGCTGATAGCGATGCCACTAAAGCACGAAGGAAGGAAGAAGAGAAGCAGTCTCATGACCCTCCTTCTTCCTCTTCCACTAGTCAGTCTAGCACTTCCTCTCATTCTACTGAGATGCCATCGGGTTCTGCTCCTTGTCTGTAGGAGAATCCTTTGGTGCCTGCTTGGGGAAAGCCTAAGCGTCTTGTTCTGTCGATTGAACCTAGACCCATTCAGTATAATAGGAAGGTCTCCTGGGGAGAGTCCTTCTTGTTTTGACCTCTGTAGCCTCCTACTGCTCCTGCTCCCAAGGCAGTAAGAGGAAAGAGGCCCGCTACCGAGGCTCTTGAGTCAACTCTTCATGTCACTCCTCAACCCGCTTCTCCTACTCCTGTGCAAGAACATGTCCCTCCACTAGGAACAACCATGGTGGAAATTCCTATGGTTGAGTAGGAACCTTCTATCCCTTTGCAGCTTTCAGCCCCTAACTCCAAGAGCCAAAGAAACTGCCTTGTATGTGAGTGCAAGTGTCAGAAAAAGGACCTTTTGGCTAAGCAGACCACCTTGTAAAGGAAGGAGGAAGAAACAACCACCCCTACTTCAAGGCCTCCTGCAGCGTCTTCTTCCTCCCTTCCTTTTGCTTCCCTCCAGTCTTGTCCTATACTACTCCTAGCTTCCTCTAAGTTTGTCACTGCTCCTAAGTCATTTGGCGAGCTTAGTGGTGAATCTTAGGCATAGCCTATCCCATCCGTTGAAGCTAGACATGGCATCCATGTGGGGTTCATGTTTAATTCCATGGATGAAGTCTCGACCTTCTCAATGATCTTCACTAAATCGTTGACCTTGACTCCACAAGAGCTCAATGGAGAGGACCTCGAGGGGCCCTCTTCCTTGGCCCTTGATGTGGGAGGACCAGATGCTCCTCCTCCTAACATCCCACCATTGTAGGATCGTCCTCCTTCCCCTTATGAGGATTTAGATTGGGAAGCAGATGACCTCTTGGTTGTTTAATGTTAGGAGGAGTCCCCTTTCTTGATCTTGTGTGTGTGTGTGTGTTATGTGATGTGTTCCCCCTTACTCGTGCTATGTGTGTCTGGATGACCCTCGTCACCCCTGTTGGTGCTTGGATATAGGCATGATTTTTGTCTCGTAAACCCTCTTCTATTTGTATCATCATTCTTCCATGTTTGTGCTTGATTTTTGATAAATTGGGGATGATGCAAAGCATTGGGAGCATTTAGGCTTCCCTTCCATGTTGACCCAATTCTTTGTTTTTACTTTGTTTTTCATGCATTCTTCCTGATCTGGTTGGGGATTTATGATATTTTTCCTTCCATTGTGTGGTTACCTATTATTATGAGCTCAAACAGATCTGACCCCGCTAAACCAGGTCCCCTTGTGCCCTTTGTTTATATTTTTCTCTTTCTTTTGTTTTCTCTCTTCTTTGCTTGAGTTGTCCCATTCATGTGTGACAATGCCCTCTCTTTAACATTAAATTTTGAAAAACCGCATTCATTGCTAACAAATCTTTCCTTGAAAGTCTCCACAAAATTTTCTTTGGAATCACATTCTCAACTTGGAACTATAACGGGATGTGTTTCCTTCATCACAGGTTCGTAAAAAGAGGACCTGAAGACCTTCCTCTAAAGTGGGAATGACTTTAATCTTCCCCGCATGTGGGGGCATATCCTTCCTTTCGAATTCCTTGATGAAGTGAACATTTTTTGAAAGGATTCCTTGATGATGGATTATTTTGAGAAGATAAGAATATCTACTTTTGAACTGTGTGTCCCTTGAGTGGACCCTTTTTTCTTCACGACGGGTTCCCAAGGGACCCTTCTTTGAAAGTCTTTACCTCAAATAGATTTCTTCACATCTAGCTTGGGGGCAACCCGACTAGACTTATTTCATTTCCCTCTTCACATCTAGCTTGGGGGCAGCCTGATTAGACCTGTTTCATATCTTTGCATCTAGCTTGGGGGCAGCCTGACTAGACCTCACCTTTCAAAAACTGCGTCCCTTGAGTGGACCCCTCTCCTTTTGAAGGGTTCCCGAGGGACCCTTTTGAAAGACCTCTGAATCATTAATGGTTTGTGTGACTATTTGCCTACTTGCCTATATGTCCGCTTCTTGATTCTGCGGAGTTCGCTTCCTTGGGTGCTCTTCATGCGTGAGTTCATGGATAAAACCTTCCCTATGGGACTGAGAGCCTGTAGGGCACTTCCTTGGGTGTTCTTCATGCTTGAGTTCATGGAGAATACCTTCCCTATGGGACTGAGAGCCTATAGGGCACTTCCTTGGGTGTTCTTCATGCTTGAGTTCATGGAGAATACCTTCCCTATGGGACTAAGAGCCTGTAGGGCACTTCCTTGGGTGTTCTTCATGCTTGAGTTTGTGGAGAATACCTTCCCTATGGGACTGAGATCCTGTAGGGAACTTCCTTTGGGTCTCCTTCATGCTAGAGTTTTTGGAGGATACCTTCCTTGCAGGTCTGCGAGCCTGTAAGGTGCTTACTTCACAGGGATTCTTTCATGAGAGAGATCTTGGGGGTTGCCTCCTTGCAGGTCCACAGGCCTGTAAGATGCTTTAATTTTCCTAACTTCATAGTTCTGAGTAGCTATGGAGTCCTTTTCTTTCCCTGCACCTTTAGGTTCGCCAGATCATGGTCTTCTTCCTTGACAGTTCAGGTATACATTTCTAACCCTACTCTTTCTTGAACTACTTTACCGATCACTCATCAATGTTCGTGCTCACTAAAGAGGGGGAAAAATGTATAAGAGTGAATTTGTACCCAGTGTGAAAATCCTCTTTTTTCCTTTATCCACCTTAGAAAACCAAGTTCGGGGGCTTAATTCAACCTAAGCCCGCTACTTGCATCCCACTTGGTGCCTATTTTGAGTGTCGATGGAGGAATTTCTATCAGCGACACCCGCACGACGCACAAACGTCCATCAGCGCGCTTACATCCTTGGAAGATTCCTGTGGTTGAACCTGCAGAGGCGTTACACTTCTCATTGGAGGCGAAGTTATAACACCCCCTTCAGCTGACCGACCCAAATATGATCATTTTCTTCCACTCTTTCTTCAAATTCATCCCTTCAACATTCAATCCACCTCTTCACAACTTCTACAGCTGCCTCATTTCATCCATACTCACTCTCAAGCTCACTTTCACTCACTCCAAGCATTTCAAGCATTCCATTGCAGCCAAAGCAACACTCCATCACTTCAATAGAGCAAGTTTGGGACCACACCATTGCAGTAGAGGCTCGAGTACTCTCATTTTCTCCCCTAGGCAACCTTGAGTGCTCTTGGTGGAGGTGGTAAGCTTCGCTCTCCTCTCCTCTATCACTTGGTTGAGTCATAACACTGTTTTGTAGTGCTTATTTGCTCTTTACTACTTTATTTCCTTTATTTCATTTCCTTGACTATCCATGGAGGTGGGAACACCAAAGCGAGGTTTGACTAAGGTAGGCCCCTATATAGCCATCCAACATTTTCCCTTTCTTGTTGTGTGTAGGAGTATGTGCTCTTCAAGAGGTCATCTGGTGAACAAATTCCTTGGTGAGATTCTCCTTGTTCTCTTCACTCTTGCATATTTGCTTTATAATATTAGAGAGTACTTCATTTATTTAATCACATCATTCTAGCCCTTTAGTTAGTCTACTAGGTCGTAAGCTTGTTTTACTGGTTTGACCTCGTTTCCACTGTTGTCTAGTCATACAGACGACAATGCACTTTTGAGATGCCAACGCGTCACGCTGATGTCCATAGACCGCACTTTTGTCCTCGGACAGAGAGCTTTCTAAGACATAGTGTTAAACCTAGAAATCAACTCACCTTGCCTCTCCCTGTGTTTCAAGTCTACAAAGTAACTGAGTGGCCTCACAGTCCTCGCTACGTTTTCCTCGCATTCCCTCACAATACACTTAACTAAGGTAAGTTAGGGTAGCCTCTCGTGTCTTGACCCTCCGTGACCTGGGGTCTTACATGCAATGGTCCCCCTCTCTTACAATAACTAATAAAATATGATAGGTTTACCAAATAAAAGAAAATAAAAGAGGTTAATTTTGTGTGTTATATTTTTATAATTTTTTAATATTATAAGTATGATTTATTAATTAAATTCTATGCAATTTTAAGGAAAAAAAATTGGGTTGGTGTTTATGTAGGGGTGTAGGTGCACTAGGGCAAGAGCATCAATACTAGTGTAGGGAAACTAGTTTAGTGTCATATAAAATTTAATCTTATCACATTTTAATACTTATCAATTGTTGAGATAGAGATGTGGGACATGCTATTGTTGGGTATCTTCAAGCATAAAAAAATAGACAGGAAAAGATAAATATGTTATGAGAACCTAGTGTGGATGATGAAAATATGAATCGATGTAAAATAGGAATAATGCAATGTAAGTACCAAAGTCACACTCAACAATCACTCAATATATCTCAAGATCTATGTTCAAAATAAAATAATATACCACTTGCATCATCATGGAAAAAACCTTGATTTGATCCATTGTTTGTTTGCTAGTAGCTTGAACCCTTGATGTGTGGATTACTCTTCAAAGTAGCCTATCCATGAAAGCACAATGATATTATGGTGATGATATATGCTCAAACATAGTAGATAGAAGATACTCTTGTTTGATAATGCTTGATTGCTTGCTTGATAATGATGATACTTTATAATGTAGGCTAGGTAGGGGTTATGAATGAATGAAGGTTTTGTATTTATATGCTTCACTTGATATTTGATCAATGGTGGAGATTAATTAGAAAGATCGATGGATAGGAAAATTTGAGATAGGGTAGGAGCTAACAACTTGAATTTGATGGAGGGAAAGTTAAAAGAATTAAATAAATAAATTTAATTCATAAGGATGTAGTTGGGGAAATTTTAGAGGGAAAGATTTAAATTTAAATAAATTATTTTAATCTATTTAATTTGAGGGGGGGTGTTAGCTAATTAAATAAATTTTAATAGTTATTTAATTATAGTGGACCAAAGATAAATTTGAATTTGATTTTAATCAATGTTGGAGGGAAAGTGATAAGTGATGAATTAATTAAATAATTAAAAAATATTTAATTAATATAAATATGATAAAAATATTAAGTTAAAATTATTTAATTATTGTGGATGAAAAGGGAGAAATATTAGCTTAATTAAATAATAAAAAAATATTTAATTAATATAGATAGAAGAATTGATAAGAACAATGATAACATGAAATGATCTAGAAATGCATTAATCAGTTTTAGATCTCTACACCTAGTACAAATTAATGAAGTGAATTGCATGCATGTGAAATAAAGATTTATCAGATAATTGAAATCCTAAATATGATCAAAAGAAACTAAATAGAAAATAGAAAATGAATTTTTGGATGTTTCAAGAAACTCTATATCATATTTGGTACTAGGGTTGGGGGACCCATGGGTCACTTGTGAAGGTTCTCAAAATAGCCCATTTTTTTAGTGACATCCTAATCACTTCTTAAAACTAGCCCAATTTTTTTGGTGACATCCTAATCACTTCTTAAAACTAGCTTGATGATGAAAAATGTTTAGAAACTTCTACTTGAATCATCATGGATAATTTTTTTCTAATATAAAATAGTACAAGGTGGTTAGATCAAAAGGGAATCTACCTTGGTTAGCTCACTTATATTTGATTCAAACTTAAATACATATGACTGATAATGTATAATATATTAAAAGTAAATTTGAAATTAACTTACAAATTAAAATGGAAAACCAAAACCTTAATGTGCCTATGAATAAGGGATGCGAAGAAGAAAAAATATGGCTTGTTGGAAGAAAATCAAAAGTGAGATCGAAACAAAAGGAACATAAGTGGTATCAATCTACACAAAAAATTGGGAGGATGGATAAGGAGAGGCATAAATAAAGGAATAAGACCACAAAATGTTATTACATGGTTTCAAAATATTACATGAATGGTCTCCAAATATATATGTGATGGTGCTCTAAGTAGAAAGATCAAATATTACAATAAGAATTACATGAATAAGTGTGTAAACTTGTGTAATGTATGCAATTTTTAAATGAGGCAAAAGAGACTCCTTTTTTTGAAGGGCCAAATTTCATCTTTTTGAGTAGGAAAATTTTAAATTGGATTGTCAACCTAAGGCTACTTATCATTTAATTTTTAGGGCCAAAGGAGGGTAGGGAACTTATGTGTTACACTTGTAAGGGTGTAGGTGCTCCTTATATTTCCTTAGTACCTTAATTTCAATGATGATATATTTTGGTTTACTTTAGATCATATTCTAATCAATAAAACTATCATCATTCTATTTGGTTATAATAATGTATCATTAGAGTTACACTTGTTGTAGTTGGGATATGATTTTATGATGTTGATTGATATTACCTTGGCTAAGTAAGTGTAATGATAAAAAATCTATGAGAATTACTAAAATTGGTGACAACATCAAAATTATTAGAAAGAGAAGGGAAATGAACCATGGAAGGTTTAACAATTGGGTTGAATTGAAGTGAATTAGCACTAGGATATGTAGCACATGAACTATGTTGATAAGGTGGCATGAATAAGAGGGACAAAGGCAAAGAGAATGTACTTTAAACTTCAAGATTCAATTTAACCAATTTTGTACAATGCGTCTAATTCATTTTTTCCTTCACTCCAAAAAAATTATATTTTTTCCAACTTCCTTGGTATAATGTTCAATTCCATATCGATCTAATAGAATTAATACAAAATATTAAAAATAATTGTATATTATCAAATTAAAACAAAAAACATGAAAATATTCATTAACACTATCAAATTCAATCTAAAAACATGCAATTTAGTTACTCTACATTGACAAAACAAAAGAGGTGGTGGAATTGTTAAACAACGATTGAGTATTTGTCAACACTATGAAAATTGCATTTGTTTATCAAATAAAGCATAGATTATAGAGTAAAATAGAGAATGTGGGTCTTGATTTGTGGGATCGACTTTCTTTGAGTGTTCCAATATAGAGAGATGGAGAGAGATGGACATAAAGAGAGGTCTAAAGAGGGACAAAGAGAGGAGGGAAAGAGGGAGAGATATATAGAGATATCTAGAGGGATATGGACAGAGCGAGAGAGGTGAGATAGAGAGAAGTAGAGAGGAAAGGAGGGAGGGATGGAGAGGTCATGTATAGATAGGTCTACAGAGGGAGAGAGAGAGAGAGAGAGAGAGAGAGAGAGAGAGAGAGAGAGAGAGAGAGAGAGAGAGAGAGAGAGAGAGAAGTAGAGAAGTAGAGAGGGAATGCGGGAGGGAGATAGATCTATAAAGTAGAGAGATACGTATAGAGAGGGAGAGAGAGATGGAGACAGAGGGGAGAGGGAGAGGGATATTGTAGAGAAGGGGAATTCTCTACTCATGACTTCTCTTCATTCAGAGAGCCTCATGGGGCGAACTTCCCTAAACTACCTCAAGGAATAACATGAGAGTTCTAGAATCAGAAAGAGCGAATCACAAAGGTTTTCTAGATAAACTGACGAACTCTCAACCAGAGGACATTAGAGTGGAATATTGACTATAGCATGGCATGTTGGAATCCCAGAGGCACACTTGCGTCTCGTATAGACCAACAAATAAGTTTATCGTTGAAAAATAGCACCCAAAAGACATGGAAGCAATGTAAGGATCGATTGCTTCGGGAGAAGAATGCACCCAAAAGACAGGGAAGCAACCAATGTTGAAGAGAGAAAGAGCATATACCTAGGATGAAGAAGATGCAAGTCTTTGATCCATTATACACACAATTAAGAAGAGAATAGGAAGGGCTCAAGAGAGAGCAAGAAGGAGGAATGAAAATTTAAAGAGAGATGGCTCCACAAGTACTCTCTCCTGAGGAGATTTGAACGAAGAGCACTGAAGGCTTGTAGACCAATGATGGACAAATTCTACAAGATGAAAGCATCTTACAGGCCTGCAGACCCGCAAGAAGGAAACCCCCAAGTTCTCTCTCATGAAGGAATCCTAGAGAAGTAAGTGCCTTATAGGCCCATAGAATTGCAAGAAGGCATCCCCCAAGATCTCTCACATGGAGGAAACCCAGATATAAATGCCTCACAGGCCTACAGACCTACAAGGAGGCATCCCCCAAGATATCTCACATGGAGGAAACCCATATATGTAAGCACCTTATAGGCCCGCAGACCTACAAGGAGGCATCCCCTAAGATCTCTCACATGAAGGAAACCTAGATTTAAGCACCTCATACACCCATAGACCTGCAAGGAGGCGTCCCCCAAGATCTATCACATGAAGGAAACCTGGATATAAGGGGACTCCACAGAGTCGAAAAGCGGCTTTATAGGTGCACTTGCAAATCAACATGTTTACCCACAGATAGAACATGTCTGAAAACAAAGCGGCCACATAGGAAAATAAGTGAACAGTCACACAGACCGTCGACAAGTTGGAAATATTTCAAAGGATTCCCTCAGGAACCCTTCAAAAGAAAATGGGTCCACTCAAGGGACGCTATGTTTGAAAGTGTATAAAGAAGAGAGGGGGTCCTTAGGAAGGACACACATCTCCAAAATGAGTTATCACTACCCCCAACATACATGAGAGGAGAACTATGCAAGATACCTAGAACATACAGGATAAAGGTAGACCTCAATATCACTTGTCACTTGAAAAAGAGGCAGGTGCATCAACAAATAAATGAGCGATGACACCTAAATCATGAAGTTCTTGTATTTTATCCTTCAAGGCCTTACATTCGCTAGTGGAATGGCTAAGCACTCAATGGTATGTACAAAAAGAATGCTTTTTCTTTATCATGCTTATGAAATTTCTTACATGTGGGAGAAGGAAGAGTAATTAAGTAGGATTTTATTAGAAGCCTCAACAAATACGCTCTTGCTCAAATACAGGATGAGGAGCAGGAAGAAACCCTTTCTCTTGTGGTGAAAAGTTTGACTGCTCAAAAGAAGAAGGCATGAAGACAACAGATAATGGAGGATGAATATTTTCAACATAACGAGGTTGAGAAGAATTCATGTCACTCAACCATGGCTTCCATTTAGATTGTTCATTCGAGCAACCAAGCCCCAAATTATGCTTACAAGGTGTGAATTCTATAGGGACCTAAATTCCTTGTTCATAACGCCCACAACCTTCACGCCCATAGCCATATTTAGAGGCAATCCTAAAGCCAAGGCCATAATGTGTTTTCAAATCTTGAGAAGGAAGAGGATCTTCATAGAGAGCATTATAACAACAATGGGGATTATACTCCTCTATGGGATTTCCATCATCCTTATTGACAAGACTACCAACATTATCTTCTTTAGCAGAAGCGTAATCATCTTCCTCAGAAGGAGGATCAACACTAAGAACATTCCAATTTATGCTCTCACTATCCCGTGATACAAAAGAATAATCATCTTTGATAGCGGGTGTGGATGATGTTATCGAAAGGTTTAAGTGGATCAGGTCGAATTTATGTTCCCCATTGAAGGAATCTGTAAAGTCTAGAGAACCCCAATCATCACCAAGACATACATTCTTTTGAGGAGTAGAATTAGGATCTTTTGCTTCAGAAGGATCTTCTTGAGGGACATCTATCTCAAGAGTATCCTTTGTAGTAGGTACTGCTGGAGTAAATATCAACACATCAGAAGACACTGAAGGAATAAGAGTAGGCACAACTAAAACCTGACCAACAACTTCCATCTCACATAAGTGCATAGCATTAGGTTCAGCCTTGACCGTGACTACTTTATTATTGCAAATGAACTTGATAGATTTATGCAAGGTAGATGGGACTGCACCTATTGCATGAATCCACCGTCTACCAAGGAGAAGATTATATGGTATATTTTCTAACATAACATGTACAAGGGTGGATACGGTAACGGGTCCCAACCTCAAAGGCAAGACTATCATTCCTAGGGTTTGTAGACTAACATTATCAAACCCATGAATAACAACAAAAGAAGCATTAAGAGAAGATGAATCAATTTTAATCTTAGGCAATAGATCAATGCTACATACATTGAGTGTCGAGCTAACGTCAATGAGAGTAAATCTAATGCTGATATTATTAATGTTAACTATAACCATCAAAGGGTTTGCATGCTTCTATACTTTCAAAGGTGGGAGTTCCTGCAGATAGAACATAATATTTGGATAATCCGCATGAATATGAGATATCAATGCATTAGCATTCACTGACCAAGCGGAGGCAGGCAAGAGAATATTTTGCAAGGCTTCCTGAAGCATACTTTGATAAACTAGAGTAGACTAAAGCAAGTCAAACAATGAGATCTTAGCCGGAGTAAAGCGGAGTTGCTCGACAAGATCGTAATCATTGGGTGCTTCAGTTGTAGGTTTAGGAGCTTAAAGAAGGCTTGGTTGTTTATCTATTCTATTTTCATAAGTATGGGCTACTATTCTGTAAGAGGGAGCCATAGAATGATCAAGAGAATCACTATCAAATGGAACTCTATCAATAGAAAAAATCCTTTTGGGAGGAGTAGTTGGAGTCACATAAATGACAGGTCTCTTAGGCCTTTGAGGGGCAACAGAGATATAGATAACATTTATAGAATCATCACAACTAGTGGAATAATTATTTGAACAAATATTCTCAACATCAACCTAGGGAGGATCAGATGTGGAAGGAGATTCATCACTTGCCAATGCATCATCTATAAAGGAGAGTGCATTGGAATGAAGGGTAGATTCATCATTCGCCAATGCATCATCTCTAGAGGAGAGTGAATTGGAATGAAAGGGAAATTCATCATTCACGAATGCATCATCTCTAGAAGAGTGTGAATTGGAATGAATAGAGGGTAGAGTAATATTAAGAAAGGTATCAATGATTTTATCTTCTTGCAAAAAAATATCCTCTAATGCAAGAGGAATTTCATGAAAAGGATCAAAGATACCAAGTAACATGGGAAAATCCAAGTCACTATCACATGCATGAAATGGAACGTCATTAACACTTTGAATAAAACTAGATACTAAGCTGATAAAAGAAGATATTAAATTCATTATGAAATTATTAAGCTAAATATGATAAATAATGAATTAACAAGCCAACTGATCTAGAGCAATCTAGGGATGACAAAACTAAGAAAAATAAAAAATCTAGATTTTTGATTTTTTTCTATATTTTCTAGGTCCTAGTAATTTAAATTTTCAAAGGTCTTTGAAGCAGAATTTGGGGTTGAAACTTGCATTAGTCCCTAAAATTCAGTTGTTGAAGGCATAGTATTTTAGGGACTGAATTAGTCCTCTTGGAGGCATTTCCAATTATGCAAATGGTTCTAAATTTTGAGCACCAAGTCAAAAGTTATCACCACACCAAGTTGGGGCAAATAAATTCCTAGCTTTTTTAAAATAGCCCTTCTTCATGTCGAGTTTACCAAAATATAGAGAACGGGGATTCTCTACTCATGAGTTCTCTTCATTTAGAGAGCCTTGTGGGGTGAACTTCCCTAAACTACCTCAAGGAATAGCGCAAGAGTTTTAGAATCAAAAAGAGCGAATCATAAAGGTTTTCTAGATAAATCGACGAGCTCTCGGCCACAGGACATCAGCACAAAATACAAACTACAACATGGCACATTGGCATCCTAGAGGCATGATGGCATCTCGTACAGACCAAGAACTAAGTTTATCATAGAAAAACAAGAAAGTGACTACCAGCAATCTAATTACTAAGAACTTCAAAAGTACTAGAAAATAATAGAATGTGATAAAGTTGAAATAAAGTGAAAAGGAAATTATAAAGAGAATAAGAGGTAGAAAGGAAATGCTCACAACCATCCAAGTGATGAAGCCTCCAGCATGTGAATATCTTCAATACCTTCATGCATAAGAGTTGGAGAAAATTTTGGGGTTGTACAAGGGTTTGCCTACGTCAAACCCCCGTTTTGGTGTTCCCACCTCCATAGAAAACCAAATAGATAAAGAGAAATAGAGTATACAAGTGCAATGTGATAAAAGCAAACCTCGCTCAAGGAGTAGAAATCGTATCATGAAGTATGAATGAAATAGATAGGGGATATGGAATCCCAGGATGCTCGCAAGCACAAGATAAGGGAGATAGAGTTGCAAGGCTTAAGAAATCCAAAGGGAGAGAGAAAAGAGTGTTGTGAGAACGTGAGAGCTTAAAGTTGTTGTAGCAAGTTGTATGGAGCAAAATAACAAGAGAGAAATGCTAGGGCCAAGGCTGGAAAGAAGCTAGAGTGAAGCAAGAGCCCAAATGCGTTGAAAAGATGACTTTTAAAGAGGGAAAAGAATCTTCCCAAGTGGTTACAAGGAATCTTGAGCCATTACCAATGACAAAGGAGGTGACAAGTGGAAAACATGCATAGAAATTTTCATTTGAACATTGAAACATCATAGGATGCTAGCATTGTGTGAGGACATCTGTGCAGCTCGCTAGTGTCTAGACACATCATGCTATAAAACAATACAAACGAGAAAAGCATGAGATTTAATGCACATCTGGCACACGAAGGTAGTTGTTGAAAATGGGTGATGAGCATCTTGAGAGGGGAAAAAGGCTAATGCAAGGGATAAAATGAGCCTATACAAATGCTAGGGGAGTGGATACTAAAGCAGATGCAAGAATGTAAGTGAAATTGTAAGGGGTGCAATTTTACGACATTACATTTTTCCCCCACTTTAGCAGGCATATGAATCTACACTAATATGCACACTAAAGCAAATCTACTAAACATAAATAACATCATGATTCCAAAAGGATACTGTAGAGGAAGCAGATAACTCTTTGAACCATGGAAGCATGCCCCCAGGCTGAAGACCTACAAAAAAATAGGTTAGACAAGAAAGACCCACACAAGACAACAAGATTAGAACATAAAAACACATACACACATGCACCTAACTAACAAGATTTCAGTTAGAAAAGTGAAATAGACCTCAATGTAAAAGTTTGTCTCAGTACCATGCGTCATCTCCAAATTAAGAAATAACATAGAAGAATTCTAAAATGAAGAGAAGAATGTAAGGAGTGATTGCTTCATGAGAATAATGCACCAAAAAGATAGGGAAGCAACCAATGTTGAAGAGAGAAAGAGCATATACCCAGGATGAAGAAGATGCAAGTCTTCGATCCGATATACACACAATTGAGAAGAGAATAGGAAGGGCTCAAGAGAGAGCAAGGAGGAATGAAATTTCCAAGAGAGATGGCTCCATAGGTACTCTCTCCTAAGGAGGTTTGAACGAAGAGCACCGAAGGCCTAAAAACCAACAATGGATAAATCCCAAAGGATGAAAGTGTCTTATAGGCCCGCAAACCCACAAGAAGGAAACCCCCAAGTTCTCTCTCATGAAGGAGGACAATAGAAGTAAGTGCCTTACAACCTCACAAACCTACAAGGAGGCATCCCCCAAGATCTCTCACATGGAGGAAACCTAGAAATAAGCACCTCATAGGCCTACAGACCTACAAGGAGGAATCCCCCAAGATCTCTCACATGGAGGAAACCCAGATATGTAAGCACCTTATAGGCCCATAGACCTACAAGGAGGTGTCCCCCAAGATCTCTCACATGAAGGAAACCCAGATGTAAGCACCTCATAGGCCCGAAAACCTACAAGGAGGTGTCCCCCAAGATCTCTCACATGAAGGAAATCCAGATGTAAGGGGACTCTGCAGAGTCAAAAAGCGGCTTTACAAGCACACCTGCAAAGCAACATGTTTACCCGCAAATAGAACATGTTTGAAAGCAAAGTGGCCACACAGAAAAATAAGTGGACAGTCACGCAGATCATCGACAAGTTGGAAAGCTTTCAAAGGGTCCCCTCATGAAACCTTCAAAAGAAAAGGGGTCCACTCAAGGGACGATGTATTTGAAAGTGTATAAAGAAGAGAGGGGGTACTTACGAAAGACACACATCTCCAAAAGGAGTTATCATTGTCCCCAACATACAGGATAGGAGAACCATGCAAGATACTTAGAACATATAGGATAAAGGTAGACCTCAATATCACTTGTCATTTGAAAAAGAGGCAAGTGCATTAGCAAATAAATGAGAGATGACACCTGAATCATGAAATTGTTGTATTTTATCCTTCAAGGCCTTACATTCGCTAGTGGAATGGCCAGGCACTCGATGGTACACACAGAAAGAATTCTTTTCTTTATCATGCTTATGAAATTTCTTACGTGTGGGAGGAGGAAGAGTAATTAAGTGACCTCTTTTTAGAAGCCTCAACAAAATACGCTCTTGCTTACATAGAGGATGAGGAGCAGGAAGCAACCCTTTCTCTTGTGGAGAAAAGTTTGACTGCTTAGAAGAAGAAGGCATGAAGACAACAGGCAATGGAGGATGAATCTTTTCAATAGAACAAGGTTGAGAAGAATTCATGTCACTCAACCATGACTTATGTTTAGATTGTTCATTCAAGCAACCAAACCCAAAATTATGCTTATGAGGTACGCATTCTATAGGGACTTGAATGCCTTGTTCATTACGCCCTCAACCTTTACGCCCATAGCCATATTTAGAGGCAAGCCTAAATCCAGGGCCATAACGTGTTTGTAAATCTTGAGAAGGAGGAGGAGCTTCATAGAGAGCATTATTCCAACAATGGGGAATATACTCCTCTACGGGATTACCATCATCCTTATTAACAGGACTACCAACATTATCTTCTTTAGTAGAAGCATAATCATCTTCCTCAGAAGGAGGATAAACACTAAGAACATTACAATTTATGCTCACACTATCCCGTGATACAAAAGAATAATCATCTTTGATAGCGAGTGTGGATGATGTTATCAGAAGGTTTAAGTGGATCGGGTTGACTTTATGTTCCCCACTGAAGGAATCTATAAAGTCTAGAGAATCCCAATCATCACCAAGACATGCATTCTTTTGGGGAGTAGAATTAGGATCTCTTGCTTCAAAAGGGTCTTCCTCAGGGAAATCTATCTCAAAATTATCCTTCGTAGTAGGTCTTGTTGGAGTAAATATCAACACATCAGAAGACATTGAAGGAATAAGAGTAGGCAAACCCGAAACCTGACCAGCAGCTGCCATCTCACATAAGTGCATAGCATCAGGTTCAGCCTTGACCATGACTACTTTATTATTGCAAATGAACTTGATAGATTTATGCAAGGTAGACAGGAATACACCCATAGCGTGAATCCATCATCTACCAAGGAGAAGATTATATGGTAGATTTTTTGACATAACATATACAAGGGTGGGTACTATAATGGGTCCCAACCTCAAAGGAAAGACTATCATTCCTAGGGCTTGTTGACTAACATTATCAAACCCATGAAAAACAACAAAAGAAGAATTAAGTGAAGATGAATCAATATTAATCATAGGCAATAGATAAATATTGCATACATTGAGCGCTGAGCCGAGGTCAATGAGAGTAAGTCTAATTCCAATATTATTTATATTAACTATAATCATCAAAGGGTATGCCTGCTTATGTGCTTCTGGAGGTGGGAGTTCCTATAGATAGAACACAATATTTGGAAAATCCGCACGAATATGAGTTATCAACGCATTAGCATCCGTCGGCCTAGCGGAGGATGGCAAGAGAATCTTCTGCAAGGCTTTCTGAAGCATACCTTGATAATCCGGGGTAGATTGAAGCAAGTCCCATAGCGAGATCTTAGCCGAAGTAACACGGAGTTTCTCAATAAGATCGTAATCACTAGGTGCTTTAGTTGTAGGTTCAGGAGCTTGAAGAAGGCTTGGTTGTTTATTCATTCTATTTTCATAAGTATGGGCTACCGCTCTTTAAGAGGGAGCCATAGAAAGATGAAGAGAATCACTATCAAATGAAATTCTATCAATAGAACAAATCCTTTTGGGAGGAATAGCTGGAGTCACATAAATGGCCGGTCTCTTAGGCCTTTGAGGGGAAGTAGAGATATAGATAACATTTATAGAATCATCACAACTAGTGGAATAATTATTTGAAGAAATATTCTCAACATCAACTTGAGGAGGATCAAATGTGGAAGGAAATTTGTCACTCGCCAATGCATTATCTCTAGAGGAGATTGCATTTTATTGAAGGGTAGATTCATCATTCACCAATGCATCATCTCTAGAGGAGAGTGCATTGGAATGAAAGGGAGATTCATCATTCACGAATGCATCATCTCTAGAAGAGAGTGCATTAGAATGATTAGAGGGTAGAGTAACATTAAGAAAGGTATCAATGATTTCATCTTATTGCAAAAAAAATCCTCTAACACAAGATGAATTTCATCAGAAGGATCAAAGATACCAAGTGACATGGGAAAATCCAAGTCACTATCACATGCATGAAATGGAACATCATTAACACTTTGAATAAAACTAGATACTGAACTAATAAAAGAAGATATTAAATTCATTTTGAAAATATTAAGCTAAATATGATAAATAATGAATTAACAACCCAGCTGATGTGGAGCAATCTATAGATGATAGAACTAAGAAAAACCAAAAATCTAGATTTTCATTTTTTTGGTATTTTCTAGGTCCTATTAATTTTCTCATTTTTGGAGGTCTTCGAAGTAGAATTTGGGGTTGAAACTTGTGTTGGTCCCTAAAATTGGATTGTCAAAGGAATATTATTTTAGGGATTGAATTAGTCCTCTTGGAGACCTCTCCAATGGTGCAAACAGTTTTGAATTCTGAGCACCAAGTCAAAATTTATGACCCCACCAAGTTGGGGTAAATAAATTCCTAGTTTTTTGAAAAAAAGCCCTTCTTCACGTCGGGTTCACCAAAATGTAGAGAAGGGGGATTCACTACTCATGTGTTCTCTTCAGAGAGACTCAAGGGGTGAACTGAACTAAACTACCTCAAGGAATAGCGGGAGAGTTCTAGAATCAGAAAGAGCGAATCACAAAGATTTTCTAGACAAACTGACGAGTTGTTGGCTAGATGACATCAGCGCAGAATATAGACTACGGCGTGGCACGTTGGCATCCCAGAGGCATGTTGGTTTCTTGTACGAACCAACAAATAATTTTATCAAAGAAAAAAAATAGAGTTACTACCAGCAATCTAATTACTGAGAACTTCAAAAGTACTAGAAAATAATAGAATGTGATAAAGCTGAAATAAAGTGAAATAGAAATGATAAAGAGAATAAGAGGTAGAAAGGAAATGCTCACAACCACGCAAGTGATGAAACCTCCAACAAGTGAATATATTCAATACCTTCATGCGTAAGATCTGAAGAAAATGTTGGGTTGTATAGGGGTTTTCCTCAATCAAACCCTCATTTTGGTGTTCGCACCTCCATGGATAGCCAAATAGATAAAGAGAAATAGAGTATGCAAGTGTGATGTGATAAAAGAAAACCCCACTTGAGGAGGAGAACCCATATCACAAAGTATGAATGCAATAGATAGGGGATATAGAATCCCAGGATGCTTGCAAGCACAAGATAAGGGAGATAGAGTTGCAAGGCTTAAGGAAGCCAAAGGGAGAGAGAAAAGAGTGTTGTAAGAATGTGAGAGCTTGAAGTTGTTGTAGCAAGTTGTATGGAGGAAAATAACAAGAGAGAAATGATAGATCCAAGGTGGGAAAGAAGCTAGATCCCAAATGAGTAGAAAATATGACTTTTAAAAAGGGAAAATAAGCTTCTCGGGCGGTTACAAGGCATCTCGAGCCATTACCAATGACAAAAGGTTGTGACAAGTGGAAAACATGCATGGAAATAGTCATTTGAACATCGAAAGGTCATAGCATGCTAGCACAGTGCGCAAATGTCTATGCAACATGCTAGTGTCTAGACACATCACGCTACAAAACAACACAAACGGGAAAAGCACAAGGTTTAATGCACAACTGGCACACGAAGGCGGCTGCTAAAAAGGGGTGTTGAGCATCTTGAGAGGGGAAAAAGATTGATGCAAGGGCTAAAATGAGCCTATACAAATGCTAAGGGAGTGGACACTAAAGCAGATGCAAGAATGTAAGTGAAATTGCAAGGGGTGCAATTTTACGACATTACATTTTTCCCCCACTTTAGCAGGCATGTGAATCTACACTAATATGCACATGAAAGAAAATTTACCAAACATAAATAACATCATGATGCCAAAAGGATACTGTAGATGAAGCAAATAACTCTTCAAACCGCATAAGCATGCCCCCAGGCTGAAGAACTACAAAACAAATACGTTAGACAAGAAAGACCTGCACAAGACAACAAGGTTAGAACATAAAAACATATACACACATGCACCTAACTAACTAACAAGATTTGAGTCAGCAAAGTGAAAGAGACCTCGATGTAAAATGTTGTCTCAATACTATAAATCGTCCCCAAATTATGATATAACATGGATAAGAATTCTAAAATGAAGAGAAGAATGCACCCAAAAGACTGGGAAGCAACCAATGTCGAAGAGAGAAAGAGCATATACCTAGGATGAAGAAGATGCAAGAATTCAATCCGATATACACACAATTGAGAAGAGAATAGGAAGGGATCAAGAGAGAGAAAGGAGGAATGCAAATTCCAAGAGAGATGGATCCACAGGTACTCTCTCCCAAGGAGGTTTTAATGAAGAGCACTAAAGACCCACAAATCAACAATGGAAAAATCCTGTAGGATGAAAGCATCTTATAGGCCCATAGACCTACAAGAAGGCAACCACCAAGTTCTCTCTCATGAAGGAATCCTAAAGAAGTAAGTGCCTTATAGGCACATAGACCTACAAGAACGCGTCCCCCAAGATCTCTTACATTGAGGAAACCCATATATAAATGCCTCACAGGCCCGCAGATCTACAAGGAGGCATACCCCAAGATCTCTCACATGGAGGAAACTGAGATAAGTAAGCGCCTTACAGGTCTGTAGACCTAAAAGGAGGCGTCCCCCAAGATCTCTCACATGAAGGAAACCTAGATGTAAGAACCTCATAGGACCGTAGACCTACAAGGAGGTGTCCCCCAAGATCTCTCACATGAAGGAAACCTAGATGTAAGGGGACTTCGCAAAGTCAGAAATCAACTTTACAAATGTACCTACAAAGTGACATGTTTACCCGCAGATAGAACATCTTTGAAAACAAAGTGGCCACGTAGGCAAAAAAGTGGACAGTCACGCAGACCCTGGACTTTTCATTTGAAAAAGAGGTAGGTGCATCAGCAAATAAATGAGCGATGGCACCTGAATCATGAAGTTGTTGTATTTTATCGTTTAATTCCTTACATTCATTGGTGGAATGGCTAGGCACTCAATGGTACTCACAGAAAGAATGCTTTTCTTTATCATGCTTATGAAATTTCTTACGTGTGGGAGAAAGAAGAGTATTTAAGTGGGTTTTTTTATAAGCCTCAACAAAATACGCTCTTGCTCAGATAGAGGATGAGGAGTAGGAAGCAATCTTTTCTCTTGTGGAGAAAAGTTTTATTTCTTAGAAGAAGAAGGCATGAAGACAACAAACAATGGAGGATGAATCTTTTCAATAGAACAAGGTTGAGAAGAATTCATGTCACTCAACCATGGCTTCCGTTAAGATTGTTTATTTTAGCAACCAAGCCCCAAATTATGATTACGAGGTGCAAATTCTATAGGGACTTGAATACCTTGTTCATTATGCCCACAAACATTACACCCATAGCCATATTTAGAGGCAAGCCTAAAGCCAGGTCCATAACGTGTTTGCAAATCTTAAGGAGGAGGATCTTCATAGAGAGCATTATTACAACAATGGGGATTATACTCCTCTACAGGATTTTTATCATCCTTATTGATAGGACTACCAACATTATCTTCTTTAGTAGAAGCATAATCATCTTCCTTAGAAGGAGGATCAACACTAAGAACATTACAATTTATGCTCACACTATCCCGCAATACAAAAGAATAATTATCTTTGATAGCGGGTGTGGATGATGTTATCGAAAGATTTAAGTGGATAGGGTCGACTTTATGTTCCCCACTGAAGTAATCTATAAATTCTAGAGAACCCCAATCATCACCAAGACATGTATTCTTTTGAGGAGTAGAATTAGGATCTTTTGCTTCAGAAGGATCTTCCTGAGGGACATCTATCTCAAGAGTATCCTTTGTAGTAGTTACTACTGGAGTAAATATCAACACATCGGAAGATACTGAAGGAATAAGAGTAGGCACAACTGAAACCTGACCAGTAGCTGCCATCTCACATAAGTGCATTGCAAATGAACTTAATACATTTATACAAGGTCGATAGGACTATTCCCATAGCGTGAATCCACCGTTTGCCATGAAGAAGATTATATGGTAGCTTTTCTGACATAACATATACAAGGGTGTGTATGGTAACGGGTCCCAACCACATAGGCAAGACTATCATTCCTAGTGCTTATCGATTGACAATATCAAACTCATGAATAACAACAGATGAAGCATAAAGAGAAGATGAATCAATATTAATCTTAGGCAATAGATCAACGCTACATACATTGAGTGTCAAGCTGACATCAACAAGAGTACATCTAATGCTGATATTATTAATGTTAACTATAATCATCAAAGGGTTTTCCTACTTCTGTACTTCTGGAGGCGGGAGTTCTTGTAGATAGAATGTAATATTCAGCAAATCTGCACGAATATGAGCTATCAACACATTAGCATCCATTGGCCTAGTGGAGGAAAGCAAGAGAATATTTTGCAAGGCTTCTTGAAGCATACCTTGATAAACTGGAGCAGACTGAAGCAAGTCCCACAGTGAGATCTTAGCCAAAGTAACACGAAGTTGCTTGACAAGATCGTAATCACTAGGTTGTTTAGTTGTAGGTTCAGGAGCTTGAAGAAGGCTTGGTTGTTTATTCATTCTATTTTCATAAGTATGGGTTACCGCTCTATAAGAGGGAGCCATAGAAAGATCAAGATAATCACTATCAAATGGAACGCTATCAATAGAACAAATTATTTTGGGAGGACTAGCTGGAGTCACATAAATGACCGGTCTCTTAGGACTTTGAGGGGCAGCAAAGATATAGATAACATTTATAGAATCGTCACAACTAGTGGAATAATTATTCAAAGAAATATTCTCAACATCAATCTAGGGAGGATTAGATGTGGAAGGAGATTCATCACTCGCCAATGCATTATCTCTAGAGGAGAGTGCATTGGAATGAAGGGTAGATTCATCATTCATCAATGCATCATCTCTAGAGGAGAGTGCATTGGAATGAAAGGGAGATTCATCATTCATGAATGCATCATCTCTAGAAGAGAGTGCATTGGAATGAATAAAGGGTAGAGTAACATTAAGAAACGTATCAATGATTTCATCTTCTTGCAACAAAATATCCTCTAACGCAAGAGGAATTTCATAAGGATCAAAGATACCAAGTGACATGGGAAAAGCCAACTCACTATCACATGCATGAAATGGAACATCATTAACACTTTGAATAAAACTAGATACTGAACTGATAAAAGAAGATATTAAATTCATTTTGAAAATATTAAACTAAATATGATAAATAATGAATTAACAAGCCAACTGATCTAGAGCAATCTAGGGATGACAAAACTAAGAAAAACTGAAAATCTAGATTTTTAATTTTTTTTGGTATTTTCTAGGTCCTAGTAATTCGCATTTTTGAAGGTCTTTGGAGTGGAATTTGGGGTTGAAACTTGTGTCGGTCCTTAAAATTTGGCTATTAAAGGAATAGCATTTTAGGGACTGGATTTTTCCTCTTGGAGACCTTTCCAAAGGTGCAAACGGTTTTGAATTTCAAGCACTGAGTCAAAAGTTATGACCCCACCAAGTTGGGGTAAATAAATTCCTAGTTTTTTTTAAATCCCTTCTTAACGTTGGGTTCACCAAAATGTAGAGCTGGGGGATTCACTACAAACAAGTTCTCTTCATTCAGAGAACCTCATAGGGTGAACTTCCCTAAACTACCTCAAGGAATAGCACAAGAGTTCTAGAATAAAAAAGAGTGAATCACAAAGGTTTTCTAGACAAACTAACAAGCTCTTGGCCAGAGGACGTCAATGCAGAATACAAACTATAGCATGGCATGCTGACATCTCATTCAGACCAAGAACTAATTTTATCACAAAAAATCAATAGAGTGACTACCAACAATCTACTTACTGAGAACTTCCAAAGTACTGGAAAATAACAGAATGTAATAAAGTTGAAATAAAGTGAAATATAAATGATAAAAATAATAAGAGGTAGAAAGGAAATTCTCACAACCACACAAGTGATGTAGCCTCTAGCACGTGAATATCTTCAATACCTTCATGCGTAAGATCTAGAGAAAATGTTGGGGCTGTATAGGGGTTTTCCTCAATCAAACCCACGATTTGGTGTTCCCACCTCTACAGACAGCCAAATAGATAAAGAAAAATAGAGTATGCAAGTGTGATATGATAAAAGCAAACCCCGCTCGAGGAGGAGAACCTGTATCACGAAGTAGGAATGCAATAGATAGGGGATATGGAATCCCAGGATGCTCGCAAGCACAAGAGAAGGGAGATAGAGTTGCAAGGCTTAAGGAAGCCATAGGGAGAGAGCAAAGAGTGTTGTGAGAAAGTGAGAGCTTGAAGTTGTTGTAGCAGGTTGTATAGAGCATAATAACAAGAGACAAATGCTAGAGCCAAGGCTAGAAAGAAGCTAGAGCCCAAATGAGTTGAAAAGATGACTTTTAAAGAGGGAAAAGAAGCTTCCTGGGTGGTTACAAGGCATCTCCAGTTGTTACCAATGACAAGAGGAGGTGAAAAGTGGAAAACATGCATGGAAATGGTCATTTGAACATTGAAACGTCATGGGACACTAGTGTGGCACACGAACGTCTACACAACGTGCTAGTGTCTAAAATGGAAATATTTCAATGCTCTAAAATGGCGATAGCTCAAAGTAATACTCAAGTTATCACTAGCGCTAACATACCCTTTGATGGTTGTATTAATTTTCAACATTTCAATGCTCTATGATGATACAAAAAGCACAAATAAGCTCTCAGAATGGCAATATTGTACGAATACCCTGCATGGTTAGTATAGATTACATTCATGTTAGAATTTTCATTTTGCATTTATGGATTATTTCAAAAGCTGGCAAAGTTTTAAATGGTTAGTATAGATTACATTCATGTTAGAATTTTCACACTACAAAACAACACGAACGGGAAAAGCACAAGTTTTAACACATAGCTGGCGCATGAAGGTAGTTGTTGAAAAGGGGTGTTGAGCATCCTGAGAGGGGAAAAGGTTGATGTAAGGGCTAAAATGAGCCTATACAAATGCTAGGGGAGTGGACACTAAAGAAGATGCAAGAATGTAAGTGAAATTGCAAGGGGTGTAATTTTACGACATTACAAATATATAGATAGAGGGAGATATTGAGAGATAGAGAGATGGGGAGAGAGATAGAGAGGGAAGAGGCAGATGGATATGGAGAGATAGAGATAAGTAAAGATAAACAAATAGAGAAAGGGTGATATAGAGGGAAAGGGTGAGAAAATTATAACTTGCTTTGAGTTTTCCTATAGAGAGAGAGGAGAGAGAGGGAGAGGTAGACATACATAGAGAGAGAGATAGAGAGGTCTAAAGACGGACATAGAGAGTGAGAGGGAAGGAGAGAGAGAGGCTAGATAGAGAGAATTGGAGAGGGAAGGAGGGAGGGATATGTAGAGAGATATGTCTAGAGAGAGATCACAATATATATATATATAGAGAGAGAGAGAGAGAGAGATAAGTGCATAGAGGGCTAAGGAGAGAGAAAGGGTGAGATAGAGAGAATTAGAGATACTCAAATAGAGATGGAGAGAGGGAGAGAGAGGGGGGAGATAGGGAAATATGGGAAGAGAAAGAGAGAGGTAGATATAGAGAGGAAGGAGGGAGGGGGAGGGGGGAGATAGATATAGGGAGTGAGGAAGAGGGGGAGTGATAGAGGGGAGAATGGGAAATATGGGAAGAGAAAGAGAGGTAGAGATAGAGAGGGATGAAGGGAGTGAGAGAGGGGGGAGAGAGGGAGATATATCTCAATATATAGAGAGGGAGAGGAGAGAGGTGGATGGAGAGATGTAGAGATATAAGATATATCTAGACGGATAGGGAGAGAGAGAGAGGTGAGAGAGAGGTTTGGATAGAGAGAATTAGAGATAAACAAATAAAGATGGAGAGAGGGGGAGGCGGAGGGGAAATGGGAAGATATCTCAAAATATAGAGAGGGAGAGATAGCTCAATATATAAAGAGGGAGAGGGAAAGGGAGCGGGAAATATATCTAGAGGGATAGGGAGAGAGAGAGGTAGAATATAGAGTAGATAGATAAATAGAGATAGAGAAAGGCAGATAGAAGTATGGATATATAAGGAAATATGGGAAGAGAAAAAGATAGATATGTAGAGATAGAGAGGGGAGCTAGAGGTAGGGAGGAAGGAAGGGAGATCAATAGGTCAATATATAGAGATGGAGAGAGGGAGGGAGATATTGAGAGAGAGGAGGGAGAGGGAGATATATACATATAGAGAGGGATATGGAGATAGATGTAGGGAAAGATATATATATAGAGAGATAGATACTTGGAGATAGAGATGAAGAGGTAGGTTTCATTTTTTCTTCACACAAATGTGAGCACAATATAACATGCTCCCATTTTTTTTCTTTGAGTATTTACCAAACAAATTAGGGTTGGATTTTCCTTGACATCCAACCCAAAGGGTTGGACTTACATGTCAATGCCTAAAGACATGTTTCTTGTAAATTATAAAAAAAATCACATAATCTCAAGTGTGCTCTCCATTAGTTTTGCACATCTTTCAATTTCAAGTTAAAAATTAGCACAATATCGTTGAGCTCTCTTAGCTTTCTAACCATATAATTTTTTCTATGTTTCAAACATATTAAGGTTTTGATCTTTAATTTATTTTTCCAGTGTCTCCATTTTTTCAAAATCCTACATATGGTATTTTTGGTTTCATTTTGTACTCATTCATCACAATTTGCAATAAATTAATGTTTTACAAACTAGACTCTATTTTATACAAATTTAATATTTTATTATTATTTTTGAGGATGTTTCCACTTTTAAAATTAGTAAAAAATAATATATTCATTAAAAATTACCAAAAAAATCAAGCAGAAAATACACGGTGTTAGCTAATTTTACACCCAAGTGATTTTTCAAATACTAAAAATAAGAGACATTTTAGGGGGAGTATACTAGATGCTATGTGTGCTCCCCCTATTTTAACCCCTTAATCTCCACCATCTTAGAAATGAATTAGTATTTTATAAAGTAGATTCAAATCACTACAACTCTTGTTCTTGTTATGACTTCAAATTTTGAGCACAACTATCTTCAATTTCTCATGTGAGATCATTTTTTCTTGATTTTAGAAAAAAGTGGCCACTTAAGACCTTCTTTTGGTCCCCCATTTCCATGTAGTTACCCAAATATAAAAAAGAGGAAATTATCTTTTATGCTTGATGGATGTCCATACATATTCCAAGAAACCAACATTGCAAGTAGTTTGAAAGATTACTAGAAAGGAGCTATAAACTTAGTTCTAGCTACCAAATTCATTTTTAGAAAGTTCAGATAAATGACAAATGTATATATTATATTGTAATAGATAAATTAAGAAAGGAGAGTAGTAGTTTTCCTTAAAGAATAAAATATAAGAAAAGGGGGTGCTTGTAACACTCCCCCTCACATTGTATTGGGCATGGATCCATTAGGGAGGCCACCACCCAACCAATGCAACAAAATTCCTTTAAAGTGGTTGTAATCTCTTCACATGGTGGGTGCTCAAAGTCAACATGATATCTCACTGTTGATCAAAATGCCACTACATAATGCATAATACCAATAAAACTAACTTTAAGCTTTCATCTATAACCCAAATTTTCTACCCTAAAATCAATCCACCCTCATGTTTCATAAAAACATTCATTCTAGTTGTGGTATTTTTAGCATCTTTGCGTACCTTAAATATTCATAAATACAACCCATTGTTTTGGTTATGGAATTCAACTTATTTTTTATTTTTAGATAAATTGGTTATCTTGGCTACACTTTCCTTACCTTCTGTTTGAGATATGGTTTCCAAGGACATTTATAATATAGAAAGAACCATCAAACCTTACGGCATAGTAGTGTAAAATGGTGCCCCTCCACTTTCTCCATAGCCATGATAAGTGATAGTTGAACAAGGCATTTAAGAAGAAGCTTGTAAATTATAGAAGCTATTGGAAGCTAACTATGTAGGGAACTTATGAGGAGTATCCCCATGACCCCTATCCTCTATTGTTGAGTAGGGTGAGAGGGAGAATTCAAGCCAAATATTATTATTGCTATTATTCATGGATTTCACTACCAACTAAACCTTGCAATTAAATTTTTATCATAGGCCTCCTAAGTTTCAAAATTAACATATAAGAATATAGCTAAAGTGTATGTGATTTTGAAGGTGTCAATGTTTAACAATTCCATGAAATACCAATTTGTCAGGTATTAAAAATTATTTTTTATTATTTTTCACCATTTGAAAACTATTTGAATTTTTTTTGACATTTATCTTTTAAAGCACCTTTTCCTTCTACACATTGCTACTAGAACTTTCCTGCATTGGAAAAATTTTAGACCTTAAAACATTTCAACAAACATTCTCTAAAACTTCATCTTTTTAGAGCTTTTAGTATTGTTTTCTCTCTCGTACTTGTTTTATTAAGACTTCTAAGTAATGTTTCTCCTATGTTGCTTAGGAAAAAAAAATATTATATTATAATACAAACTAAATGCACTTTTTTTGTTTACTCCTAGATACGTACTTAGATTGGCTTGTTTGATTTCTAGAGACTAATTTCTTACTTAGCAATATTATTATAAAGTATAAAACACTACGAGAGCATTGTAATTTCTACACAAGTTGCCACTTTATTTTAGACTATTTTATAAATTGAGTTTTTTTTTGTTTCAATAATTTTATAGTGTTTTATTTTAATATGGCGTCAAAAATTGCCTGGTTTAAAATCTTTTTTTTATGTTACACCCCGTGTGTTATTACCTATTTACTATTACCTTGTTTAGTTAAAATGCTTATATATATATATGAATGTGCTTTGTAAATGAATCTTGATGAAAATACGATGAATGGATGTTTGATTCAATTTAATATTTTATAATGATTCTGAAGATAAAATATTTGATGCATATGAATGTATTGTTATCGGCTAACTATTGTTATGATGTACTAAGCTAAATGTAGGAATAGGTTTGAACCTCCAAAAGAGAGGGGAAGTATCACTCAGGAGAAGAACTTATTCTGGCAACCCTTAATGAGCCTAACTGAGCATACACACACTCACACCCTAATTGGTCTAAGATGAGTCAAGTCAGTTCAGGTAAATGGTAAGTGATCTTCATTTTTGGTTGTGAATGTTTATATTGGTTTATGATCTTGTTCTATGAATTTTTTGTTTGGGAAATGTGATAAAGACTTTATGTCGAGTGAAAGTCCTTCCTTGTGTGTTCATATTTATATTGATGAGGTATATACATAAAATATATATATTTGTGTATATGTACATGTCTACGATAACTCATTCATATGAGTAAATATATGCATGAATATATGTAGGTAGACATATCTACGCATGCTCATGAACAGATTACCCATATGCATGGGAATATAGATTGGATGAAGGCGACATATATATACACTTTGCATATATATGTCAATTGATGAAAATGAGAGTATATGTGCTTATATAAAGGTATTAAAGTAATATTATATATGTAACATATATATATATAAATATATGTATATAATTACGTATATACATATATATTAATATATGTATATATTTGTGTATATATATAATCATTATTTTAATATATGTTTATATACTTATTAAACTGGAAAGTAAAGCATTTGGTAATCTTGAGATTATAAATGTATATATAATATATATATGTATATATTAATGATATAATATATATACATATATATATAATATATATATGTAATGTTAAAGTATTTTGAAATATATAAAGCGCAATACTATAGTACATAAGTTAATAAGTTTAAAGCACTTTAAGTAATGCCTAGCGCATTATAGTGCTGTCATATGTAAATATTGTGGCAAAGTTTATAATCTGCACATAAAGCAAACTTTGAATAAGTCAGCAAAGACTTATAAAACCACGTATGGAAATAGGAATATAGTTTTTACATTGCAAAAGGAATAAAGGAAGATTTAACAATGTTGAAATGGTCTTTCAATGCACTATAAAAAGGGGCGCTAATAAATGAATATGTGGTGCCAAACTTTGTGGAAAGAAGAAACCAATAGAAGTCTAAACATGTGCCATGTATAAGTACAATATTATGATAAATGTAAAACACAGTCAATGTAAAGTTGGAAAAAATATAAGAAAGTAGTCGATTTGCAAACCAAGTAGGAAACCTACTGAAAGGAATCATTGTCCCTTGACTCAGTAAAAGAGTCATGTTGTCTCTTGAACTAAGTCGACTCAACCATTGGAAATGTGAGGATTGTCATCTGTTGCAATTTGAGAGTTTAATTATCTGAATTTTTGCATGGGAGTAGAAAGGTGGTAGAATTATTAGCTTGTTTGAAGCCTTTGGATGCTCAAATTTTTAGTATATATAGAGGTGCTCTCTCTACCATTTGTTACACTTTTCATTTTGATTACTCTGTTGTATTTTCTATGCAAGTGAGTTGAGAGATTGAGATTTAGTGAGTTGCTTTGTTATTTTGCATTTGAAATTATTGAGAGAGTTGGTAAGAGGCTAGAAGTAGAAGCTAGATTGAACTTAGAGGAAGTAGCAAGTGGGCTTGAGAAATTGAGCTAGGAAGGAAGATTTATTAGTTGGACCTTTTATACATGCATATTGATTTATATTCCTTTTTTATTTATGTTGGAAAGGTTATTTATTCATGGTTGTCATGCTTGGAAAGGAATGATTAAAATTTGTGTTATGATGCTTGAATATGGTTGCATGTTTCTTGGTTGATTCTTTTATCTGTGGAACCTTTTAATTTGGTTTATACTTATATAGATATATCCTATATTGGAATTTATATGATTGTGTTCTATTTATACTATACGTAGTTTTTCTATACTATATGTAGGTTGCCATTACTATTTGTATGTAGCATGAAATAAGAAGTTGCTTGATTTAATTTAGTAGTAATCTCATTTTAAATATGAGATATAAGTTGCTTATTCCTAGAGTTAGAATAATCCATGGGAAAGGGGGTAACCTATGTATAGAGTATGAATGGTCAAAACCAAATCGAGCTAGGAAGGTGGTGAGTGTGTGACCTCCACTCTAAATTTTGGGTGATGAATACTTTGGCCAAAGTAGTGTAAGTAGCCATTGTTTACACCATTAGTTCATTGTGATATGGGTTTACATACTAGGTAGGGTTTTTCATACATGTAGGTTGTAGCCATTGTATGGTAGCTCTAGATATATAGGTCACAACACCATGCTCAGAAAGGCTAGGATTATGAGGTTACTAAACCAATCTCTTCGTCAAATGGTAGGGCCATATTACTAGTTTGGTAGATGTGTGGGGGACCACAATAAGTCCATGGTTGGCAGAAAAGAGCTTGAGTGATACTTCTCATGCAATTGGTGGTCAAGATTTGAGGAGGATATTTTGGACCATTTGTATTTCTATTTTAGTAAGCTCATTGAAGCTATGTATGTAATCTTATATCCATCTCTATGGAAAATTATAAATGTGAAATTTCATCTTGAAATTATGTAATGTGAAATCATTACTTGTATTAATGAAATGATTCTTTGATTATGCAATGGGAAAGTTTGGAATGGTTTGTTTCAAATGTGCATTAGTTACTCAAAAGAAAATAATTTTTGTATTGCTCGTATTAATGTTAGTAGCATAAATTGTTCACTTATGGGTAAAACATATTAAAAGTTACTGGGTAGAACAATGGGCATGTTACATTTTTAGTGAAATTTTTGGATTGCATTCAATAATCAATCATTAAGATGGAGAAAGTAGATAGCATGAGAAGAGAAATGAAATGGTAATTAACAAGCCAATCAAAATTTATAAAGAAAAGGGGAGAGAGATAACATGGGAGCCTACCTATTAAGTTGGGTATTTTTATACACATGGAATGCACCACCAAGTGTACATCATTGTTTGGCCTAAAAGTGTAGTCACTAGGTGTAATCAATGTAATAATGGTTATTAAATGATTTCATCATTAGAGATCATATATATTTGGTGCTTTCCTATGACTTATTCTTTACCTCTTGGCTTTTAACTACCACTCAATTTCCACTGCCATTGGATTGTGTATAAAGGAAGCTTAGAATCATGAATCTCATGCATGTTTTGGAAGATACAAAGTAAGATTGGATTATTATCTAAAGGAGTATATAGGGTGATCGATAAATTTCTTTGTGACTATATATCGGAAGTTTATTTTGGTTATTTCTCTAATCTTACAATGAAATTTTTTTATGGCTTCTCACTAGTGATTATATCCATTACCATAGCCCTACATGTACTTGTTTCTTTTTTATTTAATATTTTGTTCTTTGTCACTCTTCAACCACATGTATCCTTTACAATTCTTAATTGTTTTTCCTTTCATTGATTTGAAATTGATTATCAAATGGCTTCAATTCATGGCATAAATTTCTCAATTTACATGGCAAAGAGGTAACTTAGAAAACTTTTTCTTGGATAACCTACCAATCCCTTTCCTTATTAGAATCCTCCTATGATTATTGTAGCCACTTGAAGTTTTTGTTTATTTTCACATAGCATGGTAAGCAATGATCCCTCTACATTCCACCATTTCCCTCTTGGGATTGTAATTTCAACATTATCATTCATTAATAGGGTTACAAGTTCCATTCTCATCAAGGTATTTCATGTTGCTCTTGCCTACCGAATAATTTTAATGTGGACATCTACCTCATCTCTTGCTTGATTTTTTGTTCCACTTGTTAGTGGCTACTCACTTTCACTTTAGTTCATTTATATTTCATGTCATTAAATTAGACACTATTCTTATTGTAAATATTTGTTTTTTTATCATTTTCTTATATTAAATTGGGCAAGCCAATTTAGTGGTATAAATATAGTTTCATTGCAACCAAAAAAATTTAGTGGAATAATTATTCTCAAAGAAGCCATTTTCAACATGTTAATAGATCTCAATCTCATCTTTATTTATTTCATAGGGAAATTTCCACTAAGTGGTCACATCTATTGGACATGTTGTAATGAAATAATTTGCACAATAGAAAAATATGATAGGAAATATTCTACAAATACTTGATAATAACTAGAAAAAACAAGACACTTTGAGGGGGAAAACCTCCAAATATCTCTAATGAGAACAAAATTCATAATCTAATAAATAAATAAGACTCACTACCTCCTATATATATCCTACTTATTCCTAGGATGTCACCCAGGCTGACTTAAATAGACCTATATAAGCCTTAGGCCAACCTAATTAACTAAATAACAATACAATAATGATAACATGACTTAATTAAGAGATAAGATATCCAAAAGCCAACTATTCATAACATAATACAAACTATATGGTTAAGGGCATAACATTGTCCCCATCTTTATAAAAGCATTATCCTCAATGCTAACCTTTTTCTTTTTCTTCTCCTTCATCTCCTTTTTTTATTCTTTCACTTCTTCTTTTTCTTCTTGTTCTTGTTCTTGCTCTTGCTCTTGCTCTTGCTCTTGCTCTTGTTATTTTTATTCTATCAATTCTTGTTCTTCTACTCCTTTTTCTTTTTCTTTCTTCTTTTTGATTACTTTTTGTTGTGAAGAAGTTACAAAAAAGTAATTTTGTAATAAATTACACAAATAAATTTAAAATAATCTTTTTTTTTTGCTATAACTTACCAAGGCCTAGGTCACACTTTCCCCAAAAAATCTCTAAATAATTAGTTGATTTGCAACCTAGAGAGTGAATTTGTTGGAAACCCTAATTCGTGAAATCATTTTATTTTGATTCAATTCTTATGAAGTTTTTACTTTAGGCTCATCTATTACTTCTTACAAAACCCACTAAAAATCAAGAATAAATTCATTGGGATTTGGGTGATATACGCTTTCCAAAAAAAATTCTGCAAAAAACCTAATTTTGTAATAAATCTCTCAATTATGCTCCAATTCCTTTGGAATATGGACTATAGATGTTTCAAAATGTTCTTAAAAAACTCTTTAATTTTTTATTTTTTTTTCCAAAATCTAAGAGATATGTGCTTCCTAAATGACCTCCAAATTTGAGAAATCGTCTTGCCTTCACGGTGCCAAGATTATGCTTTGATACCACTATTAATGAAATAACTTGCACAATAGAAGAATATGATAGTAAATATGATACAAATACTTGATAATAACTAAGAATAACAAGCCACTTTGAAGGGGAAAAGCTCTAAATATCTTCAATAAGAACACAATTCATAAACTGATGAACAAATAAGTCTACCTCTTATATACCCTACTTATGCCTAGGATATCAGCCAGGTTGACTTAGATAACCTTATATTAGCCTTAGGATGAACTAATTACCTAAACATCAATATAATAATGATAATATGAATTAAATAAGAGTTAAGATAGCCACTAACCAGTGTTCATGCCATGAGACAGGCGTTTATACCACGAGACAGGCATTTGTACCATGAGACAGGAATTTATGCCATGAGATAGGCATTCATGCCATGAGACAGGTGTTCATGCCTGTGTTGTTCCAATCCCTCGCTGAGTTGGTGTGCTCACGGGCTATGTGCCCCTACTAGGCTATTATTCTTGGAGGCTTGGACTATTCACTTTGTTCATGTTGGGGAGGAGGTCCTCATTTGTGGCCTTCATACTAGCTCAAGCCAAACTAAAAATTCTTGAGCTATTGATAAAAAAAGAAGAGTTAAGATAGCCACAAGATTACTATTTATAACATAATACAAACTATAAGGTTAGGGGCACAACAAACATCAAATACATCAAAATATAATATAATATATTAATTTGTTTAATTTTAGAATCAATTTAAGGACTGTATTATAAATGCCATCTCTAATTCCAAATGCCCATGCATCCCTTTGAATTTCCTATGTTAGTTTCATTCTTAGCTTTAGTGATATTTGAGAACATTGAATGAGATTATTTTAATGCCAATTTTAAACTTATTTCTTCCTCAATTCCTCTATCCTACTATAGATAACTTGTGTCTCTTATTGTGGAATGAAAATTGAGATGAAGAGTCAATTTATTCCATTAGATTCAATTAAGTGCGAAGTGGCACTTGATAAACACTCACATTCACAATCAAAAGCTTACCTCTATAGATCGACTCCATTAAGGAAACAACCACCCCTACAAGTGAACAAAAAAAAACCCAAACCTCTAGCCATAAAAGAAAATAACAATTACGTATCGATAATTTAATTTTGAATGGTAGATGACAATTATGCTCCACTGAGCACCCTTGTCCAATAGTTATTTGAAAATATAATTCTTTGATTTTGAGATTTAGCTTCATATTAGCAAGTCAATAAACATTTTTTTAAGATCTTTTATAAAATTATTGGCTTCTTTATTGACCTAATGCTACTTTCAAATTTAGAAGACATTTTATCTAAATTACAATTGACATAATCATTACACTTCCTTCTAATACAAATGCTAGTAAATATTTAATTATGCCAAAGGCGTTTCCTATATGAACATCATACGCTAAATTTACAGATCAAGGCATATAATGTTGGAGAAGAGATGTAAGATGATTAGAATAATATTGGCTATTCTTTATCATCAATCTTTTAACATATGATAAAAGACTTTTTTAGCCTTCACAACTCTATTCATTTTCATCCATCAAAATGCACAAACAACATGATTCACATCTAACAAAGCATAATGGAAAGAGATGTCACCACACATTCATTTTTCAATATGTGAGAGGATGATTTACATGCAACTTATTTTAAAAAATCACAAAACTCAGTATAAAAATAGTTGAGCACATAGATCAAGATTTATAAATCTTTTCTTTGACAAAAAAATTAAAATTTTATTACATTGCAATCAAACATGGTAATTAGTGGGTTACACACATGATTTATTTTTAATTGAACATTATATTTTATTTATATTATATATATTATATGTCTAATATTTATTTTTTCTCATATATATAGAATTAATATTTGAACTATATTTATTATTATAGATTTTGTTCTATATAATATATTATTAGATATAAATATAATTTAATATAATTAATGTATATTATATTTTTTACATATAATATTGATTAAAATATTAAATATATTATATGTTTAGTATTTTTATACTTATTATTTAAATTCATATTAAATTAATGAGAAAAATTTATTTAAATTATGTTTTTGATTAAGGGTAAAATAGGTTTTGATGGGGCCCCAAAACCCAGTACAGACAGGTTTTATAGGAACCTGAAATCTGAACAAAGAGAGGGCTGCCTAAAAAATAAGATGCAAACCATTAGCAACCAGAACAACAACAGTCATAAAGAGAGAGACAAGAAAAAAATGAGTTGCACGAAACAGGTTCAGAAGGGTCCTTAAACCCTTTTACAAGCAGGTCTTGACAGAAGCCTTAAACCCATAGATAAACTTGAGCCTTGCCTGAATCAGCTAGGCGTCAGCAAACCAACTACTTAGAACACCCACTTCTAATCCCAAAAAAATAAAGAGCATCGCCTGAATCATCCAAGCATCAACAAACCAAATGCTCAAAATATCCCTTTTAGATCCCAAAAAAATAGAGAAAAAAATGGTGTAAAATACCAACCAGACCCTATTTCTCAACAAAACCAAAAAATACCCACACCCCACCTCAATAGGGGCTTTGGGATACACAGCATAAAACTACAAGAACTCAGCTTCCTTGCAGCACAAACTCACCCGGTACCAAAAAACCAACTCATTCTCCACCTCTAAAGGAGAGAGCTCCCCTCTAATGGAGAGGATGTCACGACTAGATAATCCACTACCAACTAAGATCTCCAGCCCCCTCAACCTCCACCTCCATAGGAGAAGCATCCACCTCAATAGGATAAGCAACTAAGGAAATTGAAAACCATCACCTTCCATCTCCACCTCAAAAGGAGAGGAATCCACCTCTGTAGGATCCGAGGAGAAAACCAGCACAACAGCCAAACAAGCGACCATAGCATCCATCAGTAAATGTAGCACCAGGACCATACTATGGACCAAGTGAAGAAGATCAAATAACAACCACAAAGCCACCATAACAGCTTCCAGGCTAAAACTCATCTGGGTTTTCAATAAAAGCTTGAAAAATAGCCCAACCAACAACCAATAAACAATAACAAGAGAAAACAACATCTAGATTTGGGAAAAATGGTAGAAAAATACCCAGCCAAGAGAACACAATCTAGAAATAGCCTAGACAAAGAATGAGACAAGTAGCTACTCATAAGACCTTAGCCCAAAGATAGCAAAAGTAAACAGGACCTAAGAAGGAAAAGGGAACAACCCATACAAGAAGGTAACTAGGAGAAGGCCAAACTATAAAATACCCAAGCAACCCCAACACGCCATTTAGAGCCAAAGATAGGCCAAAAATCCATAGAACCAACCAATGGAAAGCACCACTAGACCATAAGAGGGAAACCAACAGTAACCATGAAACACCCAAGGCAAGAGCCACTAAAAATGCACCACCAAACAAACAGCAGAGAGGGGCTAAGGGAAGCCAAGAAGAAACCAGAAGAGAGCAGCCTAGCAAAGAGAGCACCCAAGTCGTCCCATTACACCCAATAGGACCAGAAATATGCCTGACCTCCAACCAAACCTCCTTATAAAACCCAAAGCACACACTCACCAGCTGCAAGGAAAAACAAGTGCTCCCCACAAAGGCCACAACCTGAACCCTCAAGAAGAAATATGAAGGGCAGGCTGAAAAGTAGTCAAAAACTAGAGGATCATTAGCAGCCTCCACCCCGTCTCGACAAAGAAGCAAAATTGTCACCTCCCAACTAGACGACAACAGCTTGCTTTGCACCACCTCCACTCAACTAGAAGGAAACAACCAGCATGAAGCCGTCGCAACCCACTAGCGTAAAAGCAGCAACATGTCCAGCCACAAGTCACCTCCCACCAGTAATCCATCCACGTCCTCTGAATCATCTCCTTCTCCACCTGCATCATCTCCAAATTTCAAATTTCCCCCTCCTCTCCTCTTCTCGCTCCTTTCCATTAATAAATTATGTTTATTATGAGATACTATATATAATTATACATTATTAAATATAAATATTATATATAATATATATTTAATAGAATATAATATTTAATTAATATTATCTATTATTTTTAAATTTATAAATAATATATTATTTATAGTAATTTATAACCTTAGTTGACCTTCTAGAGAGATGAAATGGGAGAGGGGGTGGAAGGTAGAGGATATGTAGGAAGAGAGATGGAGGAAAGAGAGAAGGGGAAGGGTAGGAGGGGAGGGGAGAGAGAGAGACTTTTGATAATTAATGGTTGTTACATACCCTAAACAATACAAGACAATAATACTCATTGGTTCACGTACTTCCCAAATCAACAACTCAGAGTATTTGGGAAGCTACAAATTGATGAAATCAATCTCACTTGTTCCTATATTTATGTTATTTTAGTTTATAAGGCAATTTTTGTAGCTCCATCAACAACAAAAAATGAGAGGCTTCTCTACAAGTATATAAAAATATCTACATACACAAATGTAAGATTCTTGAACATATTAATCAACCTTCCAAGCTCTCTTTTACAAAGTTGTGTCACACTTTTAGCCAACTTATCAACACAACTAAGTTTATTTATTTCTAATTAAAAATCAATTTTGGTCAAACATATGATCTAGTAAGATTCATTCTAGCTAAGTTAGATACTTCCACAACTTTTTCAACTAAAATTGTTGGCTAAAAATATATGGAGCACCACTTTGAGTCCAATTTACTAAAAAGGTAAAATTATTTGAAAAAATTGAAGTTTCAATAACTACTACTAATTGTTGTCAAACATATTGCACATGAATGCTTGAATGATTAAATACAGAAATTTGTTGAAACATGGGAACTATCTTCAGGCTGTGGGTATTCCTATGGCGAAGATAGACCTCCAGATTCTAGGCTGGTTCCTAAATGATTCTCAAATTAATAACTGGGTAACTTGTGCTAGAAAAGGGATAGAAGTATGTAATAGATGCACGTAAAACTGTAAATTGACAGTGATACACCTTATTGATAAAGACCTGCAAATATGATTCACAATGAACTTCAGAAAAACTATCCACACAAGTCAATTCAACAGTTTGACCATAAAAATAATTCTAAGGAAGGTTTGAATAAACTACTTTTGAAGGAAAACAAAGTTTTCTCAACAAAAAAATGAATAGATTATTTTGTTACGCAACCCTAGACCTGTGATTTTCACTATTTTGAATGCATGCAAATATAAATGAGACAATAATTTTAAAGGTTTTGATATTAAACATAGTAAAACTTCATCAAATCATTCATGAAAACATCATAATGACAAGGCAGACTTTTGATTTCACCAAAATAGAAGGAATCTTTGCAAATTGACACAAATTGAACCTGTAAACCTGTTGCTATATTAATTTATGAAAGTTGATTTACATGATATTTCTCTTTGCAAAATGCAAAGGCTAAAAAATAAGAACTAGAGGAAAAAGACTAAATTTTTCCAATATATAAAAAAGGCATGCACAAAGCAGCCAATAATAGAACTGAGTGAAAACTGGAGTGAAAACATCTCCAATGTGAAATCCGAGCAGAAGAGAAAACCCTGATAAAAATAGCCCAAACTCATGCAAAAATGAGTGAACTCGGGTTCAAACTAGTTGTCAACCCGTAACTGATCCATGGAGTACTCAAACTGAACTGAAAATCCCTCAAAAAGTGGGCCAAAACATGCAAAAACTGCCTCATTTTTATCAACTCGCCCATGATGACTGGAACTCCATCTTTGTATTGTGCATGACGATAAGGCATTAAAATTGAAGTGTAGTTGCAACTTGAATTAAAACTAATGATAGAACTGCATAAAATAATAATTAATTAAGCAACTTATAACAACATTGCTTAATTAATTATTTTACAATCTGGCAGTTTTCGCAAAGAAAAAACCTTATTTGTCAATTGATTTCAATTATTTCAATATTTTGCAATTAAGGATAATGTTGTTTGTATCTAAGGGTTAATTTTTAGGTTAGATTATTAAGTATCCATAATGCATATTAAATAAACCCAAAGACCTATCAAGAATAATGAAAACTAAAAATAAGAACAATTATACCTGTCGTTCGTAGGAGTTTCTATGATTCACCTTGATAGTACCTTCTAACTTGTTGGTTGATGTGTTGCCCTCAAATTCAATATGCGAGCAATCTAAAAATAAAGTCTAAGTCCTACAGAAGCTTTGAAGGATTTAATTAAAGTCTATGCCTGTGCCTATGACAATATGACTCTAAAATGCCAAGTAAACTCTAAGTATTTATGTGCCAGAATAACGAATTTCATGTGTGTAATCTAAAAGAGAGAGCAAAATAGCATTTTATAGAAAATGCCATTTTGAATGGACGGACGAGATTGACTTTCGGCAGAGACCTAAAATCAGAGGACGAGATTAAATCTGATAATCCCTAATCAAAGTTAGGGAAAAATCCTTAAACGAGTGGTCGAGATGTCATCTAAGAAGATCGAATCGGCGGTGGAGAATAAATGAGATAATTAATACAAAAATAAAGATTTTCGAAAATCAAGAAGATAAGAGTTGAAATGAAGATCAGATTTGAAAAATCAAGAATCTGCGTGATTACTTGATTTTTGGAGGAATATTACCATTTTGAATTAAATTAATTCAAAATATGGATTTTGTGAAATAATAAATAATCGATTTTTAGATTATTTACTAAAATGAACTGATAGTTAAGAATGTGAAATCATTTTAAATAATTAATTTATTAAAAATGAGAGAAATGTTAATTTTGGCAATTAAATAATTAAAGATAATTATTTAATTTAGCATATATGATTAATAATTTAATAAATTAATCAATTCATTTAATTATAACAATTAGTGACATATTAAATAAATAAATAAAATTTATTTATTTAATAATCAGGAAGAAATGAATGAAGAAAGGTAATTAAATAAATTAAGAAATTTATTTAATTAAGGGAAGACTTAGAAAATTAATGACGTATTTAATAAATAAATAAAATTTATTTATTTAATAATCATGAAGAATAAAAGGACATGAATTAATTAAATAACTATGAATTATTTAATCAATAGTCGAATGTGGACCAAGGACATAATTAAGATGTCATAATTATGCTAGGACGAAAGTGGTAAAAATAGAGCTTGCAGGCCTAGGTCATTTTTAAGTGTCTACACTGTTATTTTTGCAAAAATATCAAAACAACTAGACTCATTATTATTCTAATTTTGCAATAAGATATGTCATGGTATTTTCTGCAAAATTAAAATTAAAATAAGTCTAAAAACTAGGGCATGGCCTAGTATGGGGTATCCACCTTAGTGACAATCATATATAACGCATGGTTGAAATAGTTTGACTTTGAATAAATGAAAAACATGTGATAATGACACTTGACTTAGGGTAAAGGAAAAGTCTAAGAAAAAATGATGAGACAAACCTTAAAGCATCATTCATTTTGATTTAATCAAATGAGAAAATAAGGCTCTACCTTCAACCACCGCTAGGAGAAGTTTCAACCTCCCAACATAATATTCAAGCTCAGAAAGGTGTAGATTTGAGCCCATTCAATGAAGATTTCGAGCTTGAAACCTTCCATGGCGGCGACTGAAGGCAGAGCCTTATTTTCCCATTCGTTTAAATCAAAATGAATGATGCTTTAGTGTTTGTCTCATCATTTTGTCTTAGCCTTTTCCTTTACCCTAAGTCAAGTGTCATTTTATCACATGTTTTTCATTTATTCAAAGTCAAACTATTTCAACCATGCGTATATGATTGTCACTAAGGTGGATACCCCATACTAGGCCATGCCCTAGTTTTTAGACTTATTTTAATTTTAATTTTGCAGAAAATACCATGACATATCTTATTGCAAAATTAGAATAATAATGAGTCTAATTATTTTGATACTTTTGCAAAAATAATAGCATTATCCTTAATTGCAAAATATTGAAATAATTGAAATCAATTGACAAATAAGGTTTTTTCTTTGTGAAAACTGCCAGATTGTAAAATAACTAATTAAGCAATGTTGTTATAAGTTGCTTAATTAATTATTATTTTATGCAGTTCTATCATTAGTTTTAATTCGAGTTGCAACTACACTTCAATTTTGATGCCTTATCGTCATGCACAATACAAAGATGGAGTTCCAGTCATCATGGGCAAGTTGATAAAAATGAGGCAATTTTTGCATGTTTTCACCCACTTTATAAGGGATTTTCAGTTCATTTTGAGTACTCCATGGATCAGTTACAGGTTGATAGCTAGTTTGAACCTGAGTTCACTCATTTTTGCATGAGTTTGGGCTATTTTTATCAGGGTTTTCTCTTCTGCTCTAATTTCACATTGGAGATGTTCACTCCAGTTCTCACTCAGTTCTATTATTGGCTGCTTTGTGTATGCCTTTTGTATATATTGGAAAAATTTAGTCTTTTTCCTCTAGTTCTTGTTTTTCATCCTTTGCATTCTGCAAAGAGAAATATCATGTAACTCAACTTTCATAAATTAATATAGCAGCAGGTTTACAGGTTCAATTTGTGTCATTTTGCAAAGATTCCTTTGATTTTGGTGAAATCAAAAGTCTGCCTTGTCATTATGATGTTTTTATGAATGCTTTGATGAAGTTTTATTGTGTTTAATATCAAAACCTTTAAAATTATTGTCTCATTTATATTTGCATGCATTCAAAATAGTGAAAATCGCAGGTCTAGGGTTGCGTAACAGAATAATCTATTCATTTTTTTGTTGAGAAAATTTTGTTTTCCTTCAAAAGTAGTTTATTCAAACCTTCCTTAGAATTATTTTTGTGGTCAAACTGTTGAATTGACTTGTGTGGATAGTTTTTCTAAAGTTCATTATGAATCATAGTTGCAGGTCTTTATCAATAAGGTGTATCACCATCAATTTACAATTTTATATGCATTTATTACATACTTCTATCCCTTTTCCAGCACAAGTTACCCAGTTATTAATTTGAGAATCATATAGGAACCAGCCTAGAATCTGGAGGTCTATCTTCGCCATAGGAATACCCACAGCCTGAAGATAGTTCCCATGTTTCAACAGATTGTTGAATTTAATCATTCAAGCATTCAGGTGCAATCTGTTTGACAACACTAATGTAAATAAAAGAAAATTAAAATAAAAAAAATACCTTTTTGTAGATCCATAAGTGTAGTTTTCAAAAATATATTTATTTTAGTAGTTTAATTATTATTTTATTTTTATTTTTATTTTTTTACTAAAAGTAGGTTATCAACACAAAATATTAGGTTGATTACCATGCCAAGGAAAAATACTAAAACTTATTAAAAAATATTGAAAAAAATATGATGCACTAGATAAAAAAATCTATATCAAGTTGGTATAATTTTTTTCTATTTTAGATAAATATTTAATATGAAAGTTTTTTTTTTTAAAAAAGGGGTAAAAACTTTATTGAAATCAAGAAATCAAAAGTACAAAAGGATCAGGGACCTGTAAGCTTCGCAAAAGGAAACCACCAGAACAACCGTCCAAAACAAAAATCACCATCCAAATAGCCACCAACATCTTATCCCTCCATATCATGAGCAATGACCCTCTCTAAATCATGAACATACTTAGGGGATATCTGTCTCCACCCCTCAATCTTCCAATCATCCTCATGCTTAGAAGCCCACTTAGCCAAACAGTCAGCAACCCTATTCCATTCTCACAGAATATGGACAAAAGACACCACTTCCAAAGTAGAGAACCTCTGCAAAATCTATCTAACCACCAACACAATCTTCCAATTAACCTCAATCACCTTTAGCTCGAGCAACATATTAATAATAATCTGTGAATCAGATCCACAGATAATCTTTCACCAACCCAAGGCATAAGCACGCTAAATAGCCCAGAGAATCACCAACCCTTCCATAAAGTTGTTAGAATGACGCCCTTTATGGATGGAGAAAAATAAAATGATCGAACCAGAACAATCTCTGCCAACTCCACCAATCCCAACAAGCCCAGGGTTACCTCTAGATGAACCATCTATATTAATCTTCATAAAATCCATCGGAGGAGGCAACCATCTTCCAACCCTTTGAACCTTCTTTTTAGCCCTCCTTCCTCTTCTGACACGAGCAGAGACCGAAGTCAACCCCTACAAGCCCAATCTATTCACAACCTCATCATCACTTCTTTCCAATGGAAAAACCACCTCACATTTGGCTTCCACCATCTCTTGGATCACACCAACAATTATGTGCCAAACTTGTTGAACCACCATCCTATCCCCATGAAAAATATTGTGATTCCTTTCCAACCAAATTTTTCAAAGGATGAATGTAGGACCAATGCTCCACACAATATGAAGGAAAGAGGCCTGGGAAGGGGGTCTTCCTAGATTGGTCTAGAACTCAACAAGGGAAGACGCATGAACACAAGGATGTTTCCAAACACCCCACTACCAATGCCAAAGCAACATAGAATAAGGACAACTAAAAAACAAATGGGAAGAATCCTCCTCACTACAATCACACAGAACACAAATAGAGGGACCCTAGAATCCCTACTTACGAAGATTATCCTATGTCAAATATCTATTCATGTTGGGAATAGGATGTCATTTAATTTCAATCCTAAACATATTTCATGTATCTCCTAAGTCCTTGGAAAGTGTTCCCCAACACTAGGATTAGAAAGAGATTAAATTCGAATGAAATGAACATGTAAATTGACATTTGTAATTATTCCTAAATGATAGGAACATGTGGGGATGTCCAAGAAGAGCTCCTACAAGATAGGAGCACATGCGTCCACAAGGAAGGTGAAACCCACCATACTTAAGTTAACTGTTTGGAAGATTGATAACACTTCATTAATGCATGTTTTAGATCCTACAAAGTAGGGATTGATATTTACATGAGTGGAGTTCATTTCAGTTCAATTATGGTACAGTTATCTTTAGTTGCAATTAGTTAGTTTGAGTTGAATGCTAGTTGACTTCAGTTGATTTGAGTTGCATGACTAATGACTTCAGTTTCATGAAAAATAACAGGTGGATACCTTTAGTTAAGTGGGGATGATCAATCATGCATAATGTTTGCATGAATTGGTGGAGAGATATGTTTTAGTTAACTAAGATTTACTTGGACCCACCTTGGGCGCCCAAGTTGGCATCTTTGAGTTAACACCTTTTGCATGAGAAGATATTTACAAGGCTCAGTTAAGTGGGCCCATTCTTGGGAGCCAACTTTGAGGTGATTCTTGCAAGATATTTTCTTGACCAACATTCAGTTAATTGTTCAGTTTGGGATGCCTAAATTGAGAAAAACTATGGTTTGAACTCAGATTACACATTGGAACTCTACTTGCACAATCTAGGCATAGATTTTTGAGAGGAGCTTTATGCTCTTGTATTTGATAACTCTTATGAGTTTACATACTCATTAATTGTCTATTTATTGCAGCAATTGCATCATAGTTTGTAATCTTGGTTGTAGGTTAGTAGGTTTAGCTTGTGCATGTGTGAGGATTTTGAAGCATGGCATGGGATGTGTGGATTCATGCTTGGTCACCTGGAATGCATGGATAGCTTGTGCTACAAAAAGTGTATGAGAGTTCCAGGAGAGTTTATTGTAGGTTGTGTAGAAGGATTGTTGAAGGAAAGGAAGCATATCAATCAAGGATTGATACAGTATTATTGTAATCGTATTCTAAGGTTAAATAATACAAGCACTATTGATTCTTGTGGAGTTTTTTCCTGAAAGGGTTTCTCCACGTATATGTTGTGTCACTTCTATCTTCTTGTCTCATTCTTCTACAATATTTTATCTCTTTCTATAATTGGTAAAATTGATCTAAATAGATTAATCATACACAAAGAATTGTGACAAATAACACTTAATTAAATCTACAGTATAATAGTTTTACAAGTTTTAAGCTACAATTTCACCTTCATTTTCAACAACTCCAAGCCAGAGTCCACACAAAATAATTACACTTTGGCAATGAAAACTTGTTCTACACATGTTTCCACCAAGGGACCTCCACCCCCCCAAACTTATGAGACAACTCTTGATATTCACTAGCCACAGTGAAAGCACCCTTAGGATTCAGACTCCAAGATAGAATATCTTTATCCCTAAGGGAACTGCATTGTCTACCAGCCAAAATATTTTGAAGCACAGTACAATCCTCCTCCAACCCAAGAATAGGCCACTCACAAGGATCCTTCTACGTAGCCACCTCCACTTGCCCACATGCATAAAAATTCTTAAAATTACTCACCCTTGACCAACTAGCCTCCAAAAAGCATTGACATAGATTCACCAAATTAGGATACTAACACAAAATGGGGGAGAAGCCATCCCAAGAATCAGACCCAAAGAGATCCTCAACCCCCCTATTACATATCCAGAAAAATCCCTCCTTGATCAATGCAACCCCTTTCTTAAGCGTTCCCCAAATCATAGAACCCTTCCCCACTAGAGGAAACTTGGGAAGCTCCTCCTTCAGAACTCCCGGAGGGTACTTGTGAGATAAAATCATGGCCCAAATATGATCCTACTCCAAACACCACCTCCAGTAAAGCTTTGTAGCCAAATCTAACCCGGACCAAGTCGCCTACTCCAATCCTAGACCCCCAAACTACCTTAGGCTACACATAATATCCCACTTTACCAGGTTTCACTTGGAAGAGGACAAGCTTCCCACCCATAAGAATTGTCTAGCCAGAGTCCAAATCCTTCACAAACCCAATTGGAGCCACTTGTAACATGCACCTATAAATAGGAAGAGCCTACAACATAACCTTTAGTAGTTGAACATAGCTAGCAAAGGACAACCATCTATGAGTCCAATGGTTAACCTTCGCATGAAACTTTCCCATAATATTCTGCCATGATTCCCTAGGAATTCTACCAATATAGATAGGAATACCAAGATAAGTTAAAGAGAGAGGGCCAATCTAGAACATCAAGATATGAGCAATCATTTGCTGAATAAGCCTCAGAGTATTGAAGAAGAAAATGGAAGATTTATCTTCATTAATCCTTTGACCAAAAGCAACAAGGTAGATATCCAAAGCCTTGTGCAAATTCATAGCTTCCCCCATCTTAGCCAAACCCATCATGGTATTATCATCCACAAATTATAGGTGAGATTGAGGAGGCAAACCATTTCCCCACCTACATCCCTGGATAAGACCTAGCTCCACATTACATTTCACCAGTCTCCCCAAGCCTTCTGCAAGAAGAATAAATAAATAAGGAGAGAGAGGATCCCCTTGAAGAAGACCCCTATAAGCACTAAAAAGAGGAGAAGGCTCACCATTTATCAACACTGAGAAAGAAGTGGAGGTAACACAGGACATAACCCACTAGACCCGCTCCTCAGCAAAACCAAAAGTAATAAGAATTTTTCGCAAGAAGGACCACTTCACTCTATCATAGGCCTTTGCCATATCTAGCTTGATAAACATAGCCTTTTCTTTCGAGGATGTCATAGAATGAATGGTCTTAGTAGAAATGATCACTCCATCCAAAAAAAATTGATCTTCCACAAAACCACTTTGTTCTTTAGAGATAAGCC